>CM060630.1:4840000-5142500 GCA_030578275.1 Meda fulgida | reverse complement strand
TCACACCCACAGTCTATTTATGACATGATTAATGACAGTGAGGTCATCGCTATTTTGTTTGTAGAAGGGAAGCATTATTCAAGTTTACTGTGCTTCATTTATTTCACTTCATGTATTTATTTGTTAGCTTAAAACTCAAGACCGACTAGGGTTTTAATGGCTGATATCAAGAGCACCGGGTGACTGATGGCAGATGTAATCCCAATATATACATAGCACATTTTAAGAATTACAAATGAGTCATATAACTGTTAAAAACAAATAAACATATTTTACAAAGTATTTATAACAGAATATCTATACTCTTATACCAAGATTGTGTTTAATAGATACTTAATTGGCCGGGACTTCGGTCTATCACTATTCAAGACAACTCAATACACCAAAAACAATGGTGAGCTCATTTAGGGACCAAGGCCAAACTGCAGAGTTTGTGTGTGCGTGTGCGAGAGTGAGAGAGAGAGAGAGAGAGAGAGAGAGATTATCTGTGTTGCAAGAGAGAAAAACATGGTACATTCAGATTGCTTTTTTTGAAGAACTTAAAACTCTTTTTCTCTTCCACAGGTATTAATGGAAAGATGTATGCTAACCTCCATGGGTTAAATATGACAGAGAAAGACAAAACCGAGTGGTATTTGTTAGGACTGGGGAACGAAGTGGACATTCACACTGTGCATTTCCATGGGCAGAGCTTCATTTACAAGGTATATACATAAGCACACCAGAGTAGATATAGAAAATTATTTATGGAGTGACAGTAGGGTGGCTTGAGGTGTATCGACACCAAAGTGAAGCAAGCGTTCTATTACTTTTAAATTTATGGCATGACATACACATTCATGTCCATACATATGTGAGCTGCATTTCCTCATAGACACCTCAAAGCAATAATTTTACTGTTTAAAAATCATTAAAAATAAGCAATATTTCAGTATCCAGGGCACTACGACAGTAGCAGTCTTCACACATTAAATCTGGTAAATAAGCATTTTCATCAGATTGGATTTCTCAGTGAATTTTAGCTCTTCAGCGTGCTTTAGAGCATTTGCATTACATTTGCGGCAGATAGACGCAAGTGCCGTGACGTACTGAAGCTTTGGAAACAAAACCAATGGTTCAAAAACAAAAATATAAAAGTGAGGTGAGCTATGCACTTTGCCACCTTCCTCTGTGCCGTTGTTACCAAGCAACGGGGTAAACAGCTGCTGCTTTGGTGACGCAAACGCACCGGGGTTCGGTCCAGCGGGGGGAGGGGGGAGCAATCGAAATGGGGTTCGGACCAGGCAATCGAATCTGAATATATTTGATTCTGAAGTGTGAAAGCCACTAAGAAACACTGTTTACATTTCTGTTTTATTCATTGTGATACCAAATGCTATAGCGTGGCTGCTCTCCAGTGGCAGTGCCACTGACAGAACAGTGGCAGACGGTGTCCCAATACTGAGGCACTGTCCACACGAACACAGGGGTTTTCAAAACCACAGCTTTTTCTGTGTGGTTTGGCCGTTCGTCCACAGACAAACGCAGTATCCGGTCACTCGATCTAACCTTTTTAAAAACTCCTGCCAGGGTGAAGATTTCCAGAAACTCTGGTTGCAGTGTTGTCATGTAGCCGGTGAAACCGGAGATTTTGGCTTGTGATTTCGAAGTGCGCGCTGTTATCTTTGTTTGACGTCAGATTTTGCGCCGCTATCTCCTTTGTTTACATGAGGCGAGTCGGACAAAATATTGCTGCTAATAACTGTGCTAACAGGGCTTATAACATGTGTACAAATATGTGCACAGTTCTCCCATCATATTGTGGAACAGAATGCAATACTACGCAGGTCACTGCTTATGACAACATTGCCTACCAGAACTGGTAATAACCTTTTTTCAGGCTTCTGATTGGCCAACGTGGTTTTGCGGTCAGGGTTATAGCGCCACCTGTTGGTTTGGCGTGTTCCACCATGTTTTTGACAGAGCTTTATAGCATGTTTTTTTTGTGTGTTTTCATTTTGGACAAGATTTTTTTTTTTAAATGGAGGAAAAACTAATTTTATAAAAATACCCATCTACGTGTGGACTAGGCCTTATTCTTAGCATGTCTAACCCCCACCATGCCACCCTAGTAGATCCACTTCTGAAACACAATAATGTCTAAATCCCACTTAGGTGTTCACCTGTCCCTCAAACACTCTTGTTTTCTCTCCTTCAGACGGATCATCCTCATCGTGCTGATGTATATGACCTATTCCCGGGAACATTTCAGACCATAGAACTGACTGCAGGAATTCCCGGACAGTGGCTGCTGCACTGTCATGTGACCGACCACATCCATGCGGGGATGGAGGCGCTCCTCACTGTTCACTCTAAAGGTGAGGAGTAAAAGGACAAAAACAATGCAAAAGTAAAGTTGGCATTTTCTGTAGTGGTGCTGGATTTTCTTGTGTTTTGTTCACAAATACTGCAAGAAATTCACAAATGCAGAAGTAAATCCAGGAATGCACAAAAGCAAGCATGAAAATGTACACATAAGAAGCTTACATGGTTTTTAAAGCTTAAAATATAATCCACAAATACACAAGCGACATTTGCAGTTTAATACATACATAGTGAGTTGATTACATTAGTATAATGTCTCAAGAATATCTGTGAATGTTGTTCTGCATTTGTGGATCTTTTATAACTTTCGTAGTCTTTATAGACAGAGGATCTCAGATGTTTGTGGATCTCACGCATATTGATAAACGATGATGTAGATCAAGGTTTTTGGGGGTTTCTGTCATGGAAACCTTCAAAATTAATCTTTTTTTTTTTTTTTAATATTCCAAATGTTGTCTGCCATTTTGTGTCAGGATTCGGTCACTTCAGTTGGATTTATTCTTAGTTTGTTGACAGATTGTAATGGATCCACTGAGGAGAGTTTTATTTGCAATAATCCAAAGTGAGCAACAACAAAAAAAAGACTGTTTTGAAACACTTCAACACTGGAGGCGATGATCTCTGTCAACCCATTAATATGAGGAGTCACTGAGAACCAGTGAACAAGTGTCTGTTGGTTTTACCTGATCTCTGATCAGTTTTATACATTTGTAGATGTTTTAATTAGACATTAGTATAATTAAAATTAATAATGGTAGTTAATAGTCTTTGTTATTGGCCTGTTTAGCTGAGACATTCATAGAACAAACAAAACAAACCCTGACAATTGATAAAAGAACACATACACACTTGATAATCTTGATGATAGATGAGTAGATAATTGCGTTTGAAAGATTTTACTTTCAATAAAAAAAATTGTAAAAGGTGTATTTTTGCATGTTCTGACCACTAGGGGTCACCGTGGAGGCGGTGTCGGATTGTTTCAAAGCAATACAGTACATTGTCAATACATCAATACATTTGCTTCAACTGTTTCAGTGTTTCACAAAGCCTCGATCTGCCCACCACTAAGCATAACTTGACATGCCATGACATTACATGACACACACCAACAGAGGTTTACAGTGAACAATACAAGACAAGAGACTGTGGAAACATGAATAAATATATACACAGAGACTAATGACTTGACAAGACTTGAGCATGATTAAACCAATGAACCAATGAGAACATATTAAACAAGGAAGCACATGACATGATCACAAGGGGACAAGGGAATCACATGACAAAGGGGAGCACAAGGCAGGTTAACATAACTGTGAAAACCTCAAAAATAAGACATGAAACATGAAACAAAACCAAAACGAGATGTGTATGGAGCGAATTATGTGCCATAATTAAACAAAGAAATCCAGCATTTTGCAAACAAACCCGATCTGCTTTGCAAAGGAAAACTCGACTCGCAAACAAACAGAAAGCAATGGTCGAATACAAAAGTCCATTTGAGCGAAAACGCAGAGGCAGTGTTGTAGTCGAGACCAGCTCATTCGAGTCCGAGTCGAGACCGAGACCAGAGAGGGTCGAGTCGAGACCGAGACCGAGACCAGAGAGGTTGGATAATATAAGGTTGGGTCTGAAACCAGACCTAAAGATATCTTCAAGAATATGTAAAATATTTGGTGGTGGCAATAAAATTGGCACTATACTCAAACAGTAAATCAAATATACCATGAAATCATGTACACTGTAATGGTAAAAAGGCCACATAGTAGGTGGTGTAAAGGTAATTTTATTACAATTATGACTTACAATTATTACAATCAGTAAGTGCTCTTGTCCACATAACATTACTGTACCACTCAATACAGTAAGACCACATAACATTTTCTAGCTAGAGGCTCCACATCACATCTGACCTGGGTCCTGCTGCATTTTCGCGCCACGAACGTTAGTCTCAAGTCATGCGCAGTTGCGCACAAGAAAGTCAGCAATCATTGGACGTTTCATTCAAACAACAATTTAAAGAAATATTAACATACAGTAATAATCATGAACTATTTTGAATGTGAGTCCTAATATGTTCGAGTATGAGTCAATTCCGAGTCAAAATGCACACGAGTCCATGACAAGACCAAGTCTGAGTCTCGAGTACACAACACTGCGCAGAGTAACAAATAATATGTTTTAAAAATGTAAATAAATGAGCCTAGATAATTTTTCACAAATAAATACAAACCATCCCACAAATTGCATGTAACCTTTGAACAAATTCCAAATCTAGTGTACACAAATGCATATCTGTCTGTTACGATTGTGAGACACTTGCTTTTTATGAGAACTCTCGGCTCGATTTTCTCATAAATGTGTCCTGCCAGATTTTCTTACAAATGCAGTTGAGCAACTTCCTCTTCTAAAACAGTAGATGGCGCTAAAATAGGGGATTAATTTAGCGCTAGTGTCCCGGGAGAAGCACTGCTTTGAAACGTACTTGCCTTTGCCTACAGCTGAGGAGACTGAGCGGTGAACAGGTGAGTAACGGGGCGGCACCAGAGAATTTTTAATGCAGGTGCTGAGGAGGTGCTAGGTCATTGACAGGAGTACCTGCGCAATTATACATATACTATATAAAATTACTATTAATAAATTAGCAAAACTTGGCCACTCAATATTTAATGTTCAATTATTTTAATTATCACAATTAAAGTTTTAATTTTATTAAATTGAACAAGCACAAAGTACAGCATTCAATCAAATATTCTTTAAGATTTATTGTTATTATTAATAATGTTATTTTAACATAATATCTCGTTATTTCGACATAATATGTGTGCGTGCAACAAGCAAGATATGCATTTGTAAATACGGTGACACGTGTGGATTGATTTTATTAATAAACTAGTGTTTTCTGTGTCAGTGTCGCCTGCAAAGATAAAGTTGACATCGTCATCTCCGTAGTGAACGCGCCCATAGAGAGAAATGCACATAGGATGCCTATTTTATATTATATTTATTTTCGTTTTGAATTGTTTCGTTTAAAGACTTTTCAAGATTTCTATAGATATATTTCTCATTGCTGTGAGGCATACCCTGAGTTTCGGTTAATTTATGATAAGATGCGCTCCAGTTCAAGTGCAATGCAAGCACAATTAAATCTTATTTATTAAATCCAGGCAATTGGTTGATGAAAATTTTATTAAAATTAGGATACAATTTATACAAAAAGAAATTCACTTTAAAGAAAGGCTTTCTACAAAACTTAATGAAGTGGTCAAAATTATGTCTGACCCACTGCATGCAGTTTTGTAGAAAGCCATGCGCTCTTGTCTCATGTGTTTTTGTTGTCATGTTCTGTGTAGCATGCGGCTCATGTTTATAATTGGCAGCATGCTTTCATATTGTCATGTTTTCTGTGGTCCCGCTGGCCGTGAGTGTTCCTATTGACCGTATGTTCTTGAGTCATTCGGTGCGTTTCGACTCCAGCTGCGGCTAGATGTAACCGATCAGCGAGAGTTGCCACTTGCAGGCGGGGAGCAGCAGAAAACAGAGACTTGAAGTCGAACACTTTCTGCTTCCCGTAGTGACACTCGAGTGGTGTTTGGCTGCTTTATCAGAGATGAAGTGAAATAAATGCAATATTTGTCAAATACACAGATGTTTCAGAAATGTTTTCACTCAATGTAGCATACTGCCTAATACAGCATCTGTACAAGAATAAAATTCAACACAAGTCTATAACATTTTTAAATACCATTGAATTGGGGTCTATGTTTTGATAAACATGACATAATATAACACAACGACTACATGAAAATAGCTTTTACGGTTTAAAAATATGCAGATTTGTGAGCATTAGTGGAACTGTAGGTGTCAGAATAAACACGAAACACACGTGATCGCTGTCATGCGGTGAATCCGACCAATCTTGGAACAGCTGTCGTCATCAGAGCTCGTGACCCGCTCTGCAGAAGCTGCGCTGAGTCCTCCGGCTGCTCTCGAATCACTCTCGCGGTACTTTGATGGCATACGTCCCAATGACTTGGCGTCGGCGCTGCCTCAAGTCAGACAAAACTTCTAACAGGCGTGCACTGCTTCAAGTCAGCCGGCGATCAGTCTGTGCAGCGCTGCATGAAGTCGAACAAGCCTGTCCGAAATCTCCCTCTATACCATTAAATAGGGCACTATTTGACAGAACAGCCATTTGCAGTGGTGTCCGAAACCATAGTGGATGTTATTGAGTGCACTCATTCAATCCCACAATGCACCGCAGTAACGAATGTACAACTGATGTATGCTCAATGGCTAGAGAATACCCACAATGCACTGTGAGAGTCGCACACTGAATGAATTGCCGCGTCTCACCATCCATTTATTTCCCAAACCACGCTGGTCCAGTGTAATATCATACAGGCATAAATTCCTTTTTAATTGATTGTTAAATTGTTTAATTATGGTTTATACATGCTAGTTTCCATAGCAGAGTTCATGATAAATCTTTTCATCACAACTGGAGCTGCTAGTTTGCTATGTTTCAATTAATTATTAAACAGCAAGCACAAACTAAGCAAAAGCGGCAGTCCTTCCGGTGCACTCAGCGTCTGAATTCACTCAGCTCTTGTGTTCTCAATCCTGTGCTAGTTTGTCGTCGATGGAGACTTAACACCATTAATTTGACTTTAAATTTTTATGTAGTATATATAAATTACTGTATATATATATATATATATATATATATATATATATATATATATATATATATATATATATATATATAGTGTATTAATATCTTTATTTAGCTGCATTCAGCTTTTTTCTTCCATGACCAGTTCCCCATTACCTGCCAGGAAATTCTTGTGCTGCTCCCAATGGCCAGTCTGGGCCTGCTTCCAGTCATTTAAGTGTTTGTTTGCAAGCCCATGAAAGTTCAAGCCAGGAGAGGCTTCTGTCTGGCCTCTAGCCAAAAGCCTAGTTCAGTCATGACAACTTTCGGAGTGGATTATTTCAACTAGCATTTATTGGCATGGGGCATGGAATATACATATTCCTGATTGCTGATCAATATTCCTGATATGCTATGCTGCTGCTGCTGCTGAACAAATTCTTGTAAATAACAAACAAAAGGACAGGCTGCTGTAAGAAAATGGAGAACCCCAGTAGCAGAGCTCTACAGGAGGAGGTATAACAGAAGTTTTCATAATCGGCAGCATGGCGATCGCAGGTTAGGGAAAAACATACATGGTTCCATGGATTAGGAAGTACCTCAGGGGTGCGTTTCCTGAAAGCATCGTTAGCCAAAAATGGTCGCAAGTTTCATTGTTATGAGCATAGTTCAACGAGTCTGTGTTTCCCAAAACCATCGTTCTAACGAACATTCGCAAACAGCAACACAAAATTGTGTGTTTGGAACAACAGCTCTCGACCTGTGGTTAATACAGAGTTTCTTGTTTTTGCATGACATGTGGACTCAATAAATCCTTATCTTGAGCCAAATTATCAAGCTGACATTCAGTCCAATCTATATCTTTTATTTGGAATACATACAAATGTAATTTACGCCTTTTAGTTTGTCAAGAGATTTAAAGCGTTGTTTTTGAAGAGTGCACATGTGCGTGTGCTGTACTACGTGAGAACGAGCCTATGATTGAATCTGGAAATAGTAAAGCGAAAAAACTGACTAAAATTAGAACAAGTCCTCTAATGCCATGTCTGTTATTTATTGCAAAACATCTAGTATTAGTTAAATCTCAAACAGATTCATTAAAAGTAGCCTACTTAATATTACTCCACCACCTGCGTTACATCAACCAACACGGTTGAACGACCAATTTGCGCCAATACGGTTTCAGGAAACAGCCGTGACTAGCTACTTGATTTCTATGGTAGTTAAGCAGCGGGTTACGTGTACGTTGTACGGGAATCACACCCCTAGTTTCATGCCTGAACTACTATATGTCTATCTGTGGAGTGTTGCAGGGATAGTTTCTTCTGCTCTTTCTGCAAGTTTCTCCTATCTCTATCTATAATCTATGGAGCTCAACAAGAGAGACCGTTAGGTTCACCTCTCATTGCAAAGCCCTTCTTCCCTGATTGCTCAGTTTGGTCTGGTGACCTGCTATAAGAAGAGTACTGGTTGTTCTCAATTGTTCAGAAAGTTTTATGTAACCTACACAAGATCTGTGCCTTGACATAATCCTTTTTTTGACGCTGCAGGACGTTCTTTTTGGCTTGGTTTTGCACCGATATACATTTCCAGCTCAGTGGTGTCCAATCCTTAACTACAGAATTTAGCTCAACTCCATTTAAACACACCTGAACAAGCTAAATAAGGTCTTCAGGATCACTAGGGCTGTGTCCGAAATCACACACTCTCAAGTAGGTACATATTTTGAAAAGGTAATTACTTCACGTCCACTAAAAAAGTATGTTCTATATAGTATGAGTGTGTAGTATGAATGTAATCTGGACGTACTACATTCGCCATGCTGTCATGTTCATGTGACCTACCAGCGTCAGTTGCTTTGCTTCACTGCCATTCATAAATCCTCTCCCGTGGCCTCATGGGATAGTAAAGTGTCCATCGTATGCACACTTCAGAATCTCACTGGAAGAATAGACCATCAGGATACTTTTTTCCGAGTACTGTGAATTCGGACACACTTCTTTTGTCACATACTGTTTTTCGCTTACTATATAGTAGGGAAGTGTGTGATATCGGATGCAGCCTAGAAAGTTCCAGTCAGGTGTGTTGGGGAAAGTTGTAGTAACTGTCCAGGATGTTGTCCCTCCAGGATCTGGATTGGACACTGGATCTGGATTTCACCTTTCCAGATCAGTCAATAGAATTTGCCAAAGGTAGACTCAAGTCAAAGTGTACAAACATCTCAAAGATGATCCAGAGAAACGGATACATCTGTGCTAAATTTCTAAAGTGACTGTCAAAATTCAGCACAACACTAGAAAGCCTCTGTCTCACACCAAATGCATGAGAACTGGGAACTCTGCTTTCCCTCATAGTATCTTTTATGTTTGCTTTAATTTTAGAAAGTGCTGATATCCCAACGTCACTTGGTTAAAAGCTGTCTCTCTTTCTATTTTTAATTATATTATAAGTCTCCTCTATTGGCATGCCAGATAGTTTACATTTGTTTTGCATGTAAATGCGATCTGGTGCAAATCTGGACTGGTCATTGCTCTCCTGGGCATGTGCATTAAAGAGCATGAGATCAGCAGTTTTGAGATTGCACCATTTTGAGCAATCAAGATTTATTAACACATCATTTGAAACATGATGCCTATAAACCCTTAAACACATGCATGTACTTTATTTTCTGAGGTGAATCTCTCTCTTGTAAGAATTATTTTGTAAGGAATTTATTATGCCTCTTTTTTTGTGTAAACAACTGTTTAGAGTGGATGAATTTCTAAATTGGATTCAGTGAGTGTAAATAGATTTATATGCAGTAATATATATATTTTATTTGTATAATCAGAGTACCAGTCAACAAGGAACAGTGATGACAAAAATCTGGGCAGTGGTAAATAAACATTTGTATTCACAGTATTGTTTTTGTTCTTAGAAAATCAAGCAATGTTTATATACAGTGTGTTAAAAAAAAACATTTTTTTGTCTTTTTTTTCTACAGCCCATTTTGGAAGCTTCTACACTGTGATGGTGTGTGCCCTTGGATCGGTCCTATTGAGTCTTGTTGTAATGCACTGAACAAAAAGATCAAATTGACCATACACCCAACACAATGAATATTTATTGTTCCTCACTACTTAGTCACCTCATGTGGCATTCTCATTGTTACTCATAGCTGTTAGGTAAACATAAGCTTTTGGGGGGTAAAACAACTAACTATAAAGACTAATGATTATTCTCTCAATTTTGATTTAACATGCAAGTTATGATAATTTACTTTGGTCATATTTAATGTTTATAAAATCAAAGCTTAGAGAAGAATGTAACAAAGCCTCTTGTGTCTGCTAAAACAATAAATATCAATATATTACAGCTTTATGATGTAAACTTTGAACTGCTAAATCAATTACAATTGATAAAATTCAAATCTACAAGAATAATGACAGAACAACTTTAAAATCAGGTGGTTATAAACACTGAATCAACTGTTCCCTCTGTACATGTCAGATCCCACACATGTTGAATGCACTAATGAAGGCATTTGCTTCTTCCACCATTGTAAGAAACTCTATGTGAATGTGTAAGTGACTTACTGAGTAAATTGTTTGTTTTATTTTTGTAGTTCAAACTTATTTGTTCATTGTTTTGTTTTTTTCAATGAACTGGAATAGTTAACAGTTCTGCTCTTGAATAGAAAATTATGTTGTATATAATAAAGCACAGAAATGAAAATGAAGAGCTGAATTATTATTATTATGTAGAATGGTATCTTTAAGCATTTGACTTTAGTTGGTTAGGCATTACAGAGGCATTACAGAGACCTGACATGGGTACAATTGAAACAAATGTACTTGCATTTAATTTGAATTAATAACCTTAATTTAACCGTTTAAACTTTGTTACTGGTTTAGTCATAGCCTCAAACATAATTTCTTCAGTGGGGCAATACCTAATTGTCACTTTACCATCACTGAGTGCTGATCGAATGACATACATCGATATGTTTACATCTTTCTCGACACACTGGGTTCTTTAACAGAGCAATGGCACCTTGGTTATTTCAAAGATTTGTACTGGCTCAAACAGACAATAATCGTCCATGCTGTTCAACAACTGTACAAGATACATGCTTTCCTGTGTGGTTGTGGCCAGTGCCATATACTCAGCTTCACATGTAGACAAAGCAACTGTGGACTGTTTCTTTGACTTGCAGGAAATCAGAGGACCATTTTGAGTAAGACTTAAACAGTATCCTGTCGTACTCCGCCTGTCATTTAGATCTGATGCCCAATCAGCATCACTGTATGCCACACGTTTGAGTTCATGATCAATTGTACCTCTTAAGTACCTCAACACATGTTTCACTGTAGACCCGTTTTGTTCAATTGGATCAGACAGATATTGAGATAGTTTACTGACAATCCAACTTAGATCAGGTCTAGTACGTCATCAGATCAAACTACCCACTGCCTCACGATACCTTTTAGGATCAACAGGATCATCATCACTGTTGTAGTCAAGCTTTTGCTCACATGGTGTTGACCTGGGTTTACAGTCTGACGTATTGAATCTCTCTAGTACCTTTCAAATGTACCTTTTCTAATTCATTTCCATGAATGATTGATTCTGAATGAAAATCAATTCCCAGAAAATATTTGAGTTTTCCCAGATCTTTCATTTTGAATCTTGCTGTCAGCATCTTTGTCACGCAATTCAGTACATTGTTACTGGCAGCAGTTATCAGCTCATCGACTCAGATTACTGTAGCTCTCTCTCTTTCAGTTAGTTTACTGTAAATCATTCTCACTGAGGTAGTCCAGTTCCAGTTTCTACCTGAATGTTTTAAAACATACAGTGACTTGTTCACTATAAAGACTAGTTTCTCACCTATGTTTGACTTCACTTCAAATCCTTCTGGCTGTTCTATGTAAATCTTACAGTCAATTGGAGCATGCAAATAGCCATTTTTTACATCCATCTAGTAGAGGTCAAGATCATATTGTGCAACTAGGATCCAAAATGTGTTTATAAAGGTGATGTGTTATTCTCATTTTCACCATTGAGTGGCGCTGTGAACATTATAGAGATATCATTAGCTGTGTCCCAATGTGAAGGCTACATCCTTCGAAGGCCGCACCATGTAGCCTTCGTTGGATTTCCTAATTGCGTAACCAGGTGTTCCCGAGAGTACAGCTGAGCTGCCATCCTGATAGTTCATTTGATATAATTGAGTAAACAGCTATGGAGCCAGAATTGTCTATAGTCATTTTTTGTTTTATATTTTACTGGAGGACATGGTGAGGATGTTTCAGCCCCTGCGCTGCCCGGTCATTTTCGGTTTAGCCAAGACCATGGCCATGTAAATTAAACTGGTCTGCTGCGTCCCAATTCAGAGGCTGCGTCCTGAATTGCCGGATTACACTTTAAACTGTTCAAGTATTGGGTGTTAACTTATGTAAATAATGTAATGAAATATGAAAAGAAAACATACATAGGCACATATAAATATAAAAGGTTCAAATGTTCACTTATATCTTACCTTGATGCAATTTGTAGGCTTGTGTATTTTTTTTTATAATGCACATAAATGGACCATGGTGAATATATTTACACAGGTTTTCAATCCTATTTGAATATAAAAACCAGTTGAAAATAAAAAAGTCCAGTGCAAATGTTACTCCCGCTCATCATTGGCAGCTGTCAGTCACAGTTGCTAGGTGACAAGAACAATCCTCTGTAGGCTAGACCGGTCTGAGCGCTTCAGATGCGCCCTTTGATATGAGACACAACAATTTGTTAATATTGTGACAATAGTCCTATGTTTTGTTACTTTCATTTTCAAAATAACTAGTGGTGGAATGTAAGGAACTACATACTTTGTTAATATTCACATACAAATGTGAGGTACTTTTATCCCACACAGGACAGCAACACTACAAAATTATGTTATTTTACAATATGATGCATTGTTTTACATGAAACTACACAAAATAATATTGTTTAAATGTATCAACCTTGAAAATATTCAGAAGTAAAATGCAACATACACAGTAATGCAGTAGTAATATAAATGCAAAACCATCATAAAATCCCTGACAAGGAGTTTTTTCCTGCAGAATAAATACCTTTACTTTTACTCTTGATACCTTAAGTACATTAGAGGATGTAAGATAATTTTGCATCCCAGATGATGTCCCACCAGCAGGAGCCCTTATCTCTCTATTGCGGAGCCCATCCCAGATGATGTCCCACCAGCAGGAGCCCTTATCTCTCTATTGCGGAGCCCGTCCCAGATGATGTCCCACCAGCAGGAGCCCTTACCTCTCTATTGCGGAGCCCATCCCAGTCCAGCACCAGGGTCTCCCTGCTCAGCTCGATACAAGTCTACATCATTTTTCTTATTTTATGTACTGTAAATTTAATTTAATGTTATTTTTTGGGATGTTTAAAGTATGTTGGAAATAGTTGGAAAAAGTACTTTTATGTAGCCTAGAACAAATTATTTTCATTTACCAATTTTAATTGGGAAAAAAAAGGTATAGAAGAATTTGGGTTTCACTTCATTTGGATGGTCCCTTTAACACATTCTGTTGACTATAAGTAACTTTGCACCTACATGTCTACTAACTCAGTATTAGTAGACTGGTAGGGTTAGGGTTAGAATAAGTTGACATGTAGTTGCAAAGTTACTTATAGTCAGTAGAATGTCTGTTGGAGGACCAACATGATAAAGAGTTAGCAGATACTAAGCAGACAGTAATACCACTAATACTCTAATGAGAGTTAGTTGACATGTAGTTGCAAAGTTACTTATAATCAACAGAATGTTCAAAAGGGACCATCAAAATAAAGTGTTACCAGAATTTGTTTCATGTAGAAATTATGACTGTCATTACAAAAATAAACAATATCCAGAGCAATGAATTCTCTTTTATTTACTCATTTAAAGTTGCATAAAAAGAAATAATGTACAGAATTTTTTTTTTCCTTTTAAAAAATATAAGTGAAAAAAAAAATGTTAAACAAGAATGGTGACAAAGGAGTAAAGATGAAGTTTATAAGAAAGAAAAACATGTGGCTTTTAACTCTGGTTTCGCTAGCTATTTAAAAAAATGAATACATAATACTTACACTTAAATGTGAATTTGCCGTCCACCTCCGAACTCTTGGCCGTCATTTGTTTTTAAATAAAAATGCTGTCGTCACCAGCGCAATGACTTATGGGGTAGGATAGGCCGCTAAGGATCCATTTATGTATACTTTCTGGATGCAACAAAGGGTGCATTTTTGAATCAGGGTAGCCTTCGTCGCGCCGCGATGACGCAACCGGCCTTCAAATGCGGCCTTCGAAGGGTGCAGCCTTTGAATTGGGACATCCTTCGTCGCGCCGCTGTGACGCAATCGGCCTTCAAATGCGGCCAATCGGACTTCAAATACGGCCTTCGGAGGATGCAGCCTTCACATTGGGACACAGCTAGTGTATATAGGTCGCCTTCCTTATGCTGTAAGGAAGTGTTTTGACCCGGAAGGGCAAAACGGTTTTGACTGCAACAGTGAAAGCGGTGAACGTATGTAAACTTCTCTTTAACATGTAAATGGAAAATTTCACATTATGCACGGTGGTGTTGTGGAGCCAATAGACTTTGTATGGTGATGCAACGGAAGAATGGTCTCCTCGTTTCTTATGAATGAAGTAAACAACGTAACACCAAAGCAAGAAAGTGAGTCAACCTAATTACTCCGGGACCAAACATCTCAGTAGCTGTAGCTCCTACAGCACGTACTGAAGTGATATTTGCACTGGAGTGGCGGCTGTTGGAGCATTTCATTGAGGAGGAGGGTGTCCAGCTCACTCCTGAGGCTTTGCTCAACCTCACCAAGTCATGTGACAGACAGAACTTCAAAATGACATCATCAGGTATTATCTGGAGTACCAAGAGAAGGTCCACAAGGGTCATCTCTGCAAGACAGCGGTCTTCTGGCTGTATGTCACGGACCACAGGACGCTTGTTTTCATGCTACTCTTTTCTGTGAAGACCAACAACCTGGCGCTCTTCCTTAAGTGCAATGGGAACATGGCGGACTTGTTCTTCGCATTTGATGGTCCGAACTACTCCAGGTAATTATATTGAACAAAGTTATTGAAGACTAAAAATGCACTGTTTAATGTTATTTTTCAGTATTATTTTTCTTTATTACTGTTCATAATTTCATAATGTATTTTGTGAAGTCAGAGTATGTTGTACACGTGGGCTGAGGAGAGATATGGGATGAGCTATATTTTGCATAGATGTATGTGTGCAATGCATCACTCCACTGATGCATAAGTTTTCCAATGATGATGTGTACAGTTGGCATATTCTTTACAAGGAAAGGAATGTTTTTCTACTGATGCAAATTTACCACAAATGTATACAGCTAGGGATAGTTTCTTAATATGGGAAGTGGATTGTGCCATGTGTAACCATGATGTTTACGTTCCATTTTAAACATAAGCAACATGCTTTTTCTACCTTACAATTAATTTGTAAGTCCCTCAGTGGTGTATATAAGCTCAATCCTTACTGTGACATCCCAGAGAAAATCATAAAGGCATGAGGGAGTGAGGGGGAAAGAGGACAGAGAAATGGGGAACAGAGAAATCTATTCTATGCCCTTTTCTCTCATATGTCTGACACATGTATATAAAATAATAATTAAGAGATCTCTTGGCGAAATACGTAACTGGTGTAGCTTCCGTGATTCAACCATTACGGAGATAAGCTTAATTTTCAAATCTACAGTTATAATATTGCATATGATGCCTGCTTCATCAGGTACCTGGACTGGTTTGAGGTCTTCCTCACCAACCTGAAACTGACTCATTCTGGTGCCACAGATGCCATGAAGAAAGGGGCCATCGCTGTGGCTTGCTCTCTCATCCCTACTGCCTGTAGCGCTTTAGACAAGAACATGGAAGAGACCTTTATGAAGTCTGCCAAGTCCTCAGGTATGTAACGAGGGTCAAATAATTGAATAGTGCGTTATAATGGCAGCTTGGATTCTGTTGAATGTTAAACTGGAATTGGTCCCATTTGCAGGAGGTCTGCTTGGCATCTTCACCAACTTCCAAGCCTGGCCTTAAAATTTATAATACAGAATTTCATGGCTTCGACGTAGCCACGTGAACCGCAATTATCCCGACAACGATTATCTGTACAGAGGTAAAGGGAAGGAAGCCTTCCCAGTACTATGGTACGGTATAAATCCTGACTGGAAATCCTCGCATATATTATTTCTCATGGGGGGGAAAACAATAACAGGCAGGATCAGACAACACAACTTGGACAACGAACCAGCACAGGACTGCAAACACAGGGAGACTAAATAGGGAAACAAACATAAGAGGGTAATGCGGCAGGCAGGTGGGACAAATTCATCAATAATGAGATAACAAGATTGGCAGGGCTAGACAATTTACAGGAGAGCACATGGCACAAGGAAATACATGACAAGCCATGTGCTCACAACAGACCGGATTAAACACAAACACATGACAAAACGGGAGTGTCAGAGCTCTGTCACCAAACCAAGATATAAACCAGACAGAAGTGACAGAACCCTGACAATAACATGCAGAGTATTTACCTCTGAATGAAATCCAGTGTCGAAGCTGCCTCCACTTGGTACTCAATTTTCAACACATACAATTATCCCTAGAGGACAGCCAGGGCAGAAGTGAAGTCCAGCTGGAAGTGACTGGGTTCTATCCCTTAATTCTTCTGATTCTGGGTTGGAGTTTAAGTGTGTCCAAGTTTGGAATTAAATACATATTTTATTATGTTAGTGGTGCACGACATCTTGTGTTGGTCTAGTACAACTGCAAGATGTCTTCTGTTATTTAGTGATTGTGTAAATCAGGTATATAAATCTTACCCAGCAGGATTATCCTTGGTGTGCTGGCCAGGTCTGCTGCATCTTCCTGCGTTGTGGTGACCTGTACAAAAAAGTCAACACAAAGGGAAAAAAAACTGTGATTAGATCTGAGATCATACTGGAAATTTAAACACTAAGAATAAGGATAAAGAGACATATGACATATGAGGTCCTGAAAAATAAGTTTATTTCATTGTAGAAAAATTGGGATGCACTCATCAATCTGTCTCTGTAGATTTAGTTAAGAAATTAACAAATCATTAAACCAGAAGAATGAGCTGGAACTCTATGTTGCAGCATATGAGCTTCTGTATTGATACGTTAATTTTTCAATTAAATTTACAAGAATTAATTGGAGTGTGTCCTAATTTGAATTAAAACATCTAAATTTCCTATATTTTATTACAGATCATAAAACAATTATTGTTCTTACATTAGCCAGGAGGAAAAGTGAATCTTAGTTTTTGAAGAAGGCCATCATCACCAATATGGCAGCAAGGCCAGGATCCACATCTTCAGATACTTTTCTCGAGGACTGTCCTCACCTCTTGTCTCCAGCGCAGCAGCTGAGTCTTAATGAACTGGAGCACCCTTCTTCCTTTTCCAGTGATGGACTCCCTGAGTCTAGATTCTAGTTCAAGTGTACTGGATCAGTACCTCTTCATAAACAAGAGAGGCCAATCCCTCTTTAGCTGGTCAATGCTAGGTGAAGATGATGCATTGATGGTGCAATGCGGGAACTCATATGTTCCCTATCGGTCAGTCACTACAACGTAGGTCATGACTGACCAATAGGAATCTCGCTAGAGAGGCCAATCTACTTCGAGTGAAACTAAAACAAGCCAATGCACATTGGCGTGCAATCATTTGCATCAGCTGCGCGGCCTTGCAGCGCGGGTATTTAACGAGCAGCTGAGTGATTGCACACTAGCTTTTTGCTTCGGAGCCAAACACTTCGATGCCTCTACTAAATCGGTTGAAACCATACGAGCTTTCTGGACCTCTCCTTCCCGGTGCTGGGCGTGACAGCACGGCAGCGTGAACAGTTTCGCTTTCTCTCATTCTTTTTTTTTTTAAAACTGAGCAAGAAAAAAGCTGTTTTAACAGCTGGTGAGGTGCGCTTCAAAGCGCTCAAAAGCTGTTATAACAGCTGGTAAGATCTCCCAGCGAGAGAATCCAGCGCACAGATGGGTGCACATTCCCATCTGTGATCGCTGAGGCTGTTCCCCTGCGTGCTTCAGCACCAGTGTAGAGTAGTCCCTAAAAGAGCTTACACAGATAGTTCGCGTCTTTTTCAAGATGACGTTCTATCTGTGTGTTTCTGGATGCGGTCGTTACCTGGGGTCTCGGGATGGTCACGATCGCTGCCTTGTGTGTCTGGGCCTCGAAAAGGCACAGGCAGCGTTCGTGGATGAGTCATGTACCCATTGTGGGAAGATGAAATATCGGAGCTGAGGTCGAGACTCACGTTTCTGCAAAGGGGCGGAGTCCCCGTGCCTGCACCTCGTTCCAACCCCCCTTCGCGGGTTGCTTCGGGCAGTGACATGGGTGACCTGAGGGTTACAGTGAGCGCGCTTCCTTCGGGGAACCAACCCCCTGGGAACCCTCACTCCTCTCATGCTCCGCAACCAGTTGAGCTGCCAACAGAACGTGCTGGACCATCCTCGAGATGTGTACCGTTGTTTCGTTCGGCGCTCCCTGCGACGACCAGATGTCGATCGCTGTATCGGAGGGTGGGTCAGACTGCTCCGCGGACGATGGCTCGGAGCCGCTGCCTCCTTCGGGTGTGCCAGTGGTGCCCGAGTCGGACCCGGAGATGACGGCCATGCTTTCCCGGGCCGCAAACAGGATCGGGCTCGTGTGGAACCCTCCACCGTGTCCCGAGCCCTCAAGGTTTGACGATTGGTATCTCGGGGTGGTGCGCGCTGGTTCTCAGTGCCTGGGGTGCATGGGGTGCATTCCCGGAGGTGCATGAGGAGCTCACGGGGACGTGGCCGGCACCATGCCAGAAACCGTTCGGGTGGCTCCTCCTCCCTCACCACCCTTGATGGCGGGGTAGCTAAGGGATACAGGCGTATCCCGCCAGTGGAACGGGCCGTTGCTATGCAACTGTGCCCTAACTCCACTTGGCGTGGAGAACCGTGTCTTCCTTCACGGGCCTGTAAATACTCGTCGGACTTAACCGGCAAGGCTTACAAGGCCTGTGGGGAAGCTGCCTCTGCCATGCACGCTATGGCGTTCCTGCAGGTTCATCTGGCCAAGGCACTGAAGGACCTGCACGAGGGTGGTCACGACCCACAAGTTCTCCAAGAACTTCCCACCGCGACGGACCTCGCGCTTCGTGCGGCGAAGGTTACCGCGCGGTCAGTGGGTCGTGCGATGTCCACACTAGTGGTCCAGGAACGCCATCTCTGGCTGTGTCTGGCTGACATGCGGGAGGCCGACAAGCTCAGGTTCCTTAACTCCCCCGTGTCCCAGACCGGCCTCTTCGGCGACGCGGTCGAGAACTTTGCCCAGTAGTTCTCGGCTGTACAGAAGCAGACTGAGGCCATCAGGCACACCTGCTGCCTCCACCCCACCGCCCGCGGCTCCTCAGTCTGCTCGTCGCCGGGGGCGTCCTCCTGCATCTGCCCCTGCTCCCGCGCCGCGACAGCAGCAGCCTTCATCTAAACGGCGCCATGGAGCCAGTCGCAGACAGGGCGCCCCGCCTGTCCAGGCCCCCGCCAAGAGGGGCGGCAAAGCCAGGGGTAAACGGCCCTAGGACGGGTGACCCGGAGATGGAAGGGACTGCTCTCCAGGAGACGATGACCGCATCGCTCCCTCCCCCGGAAGAGGGCCGGGTGGAAAATCTTTTGTTTCATTCTGTTTGTGTTCCGCCGCTGGCCTTAAAACCAGCGGTACCCAAATTTTAAATAAAAGAGCAGTTTCTATCATCTCTGGGTCCGAAGGGGACCGGGAGAGCAGAGGGGGGACAGAATCCTCACCACTCTCATCCGCCTCCTCTGTCGCCAGTGAGCAGCAGTGTGCAGTTCGAGAACGCCACCGAGCCGCCTCCTGCACCTCCTGCCCTGTGGAACCAGGTAAGTGCTGCACAGCACACACAGACCCCGCTACGGGCCGCCTCCCAGAGAGAGCCCCCCGAGCCGCGTCCCTGTGTTCCACCTCGCTGCCCCACTCCGGGTACGCCAACGGTCCCTTGGTCCCGCTTGCAGGGTCTCTGAGAGCCTGGTTAGCGCTCCCCAGTCCGTCTTGCTGGCTCATTCGGACCATCAGGCTCGGCTATGCGATTCAGTTCGCCCGGCGTCCCCCCAAGTTTCGGGCCATCCACTCCACTACAGTGAGAGCAGCCAATGTCCATGTCTTGCGTGCGGAGATCGCAGTCCTACTGGCCAAGGATGCGATAGAGCTGGTCCCTCCAGCCGATATGAGGTCAGGGCACTACAGTCCCTACTTCATTGTACCCAAGAAAGGTGGTGGGTTACGACCGATCTTGGATCTGCGAGTTTTGAATCGGAGCCTCCACAAGCTACCGTTCAAAATGCTCACGCAGAGACGCATTTTCGAGTGCATCCGTCCCCAAGATTGGTTTGCAGCGATCGACCAGAAGGACGCGTACTTTCATGTCTTGATTCTTCCTCGACACAGGCCGTTCCTGCGCTTTGCGTTCAAGGGTCGAGCATATCAGTACAAAGTCTTACCCTTCGGGCTGTCCCTGTCCCCCCGTGTCTTCACGAAAGTCACGGAGGGGGCCCTTGTTCCCATGAGAGAACAGGGCGTTCGCATCCTCAACTATCTCGACGACTGGCTCACACTAGCACACTCTCGAGATCAGCTATGCGAACACAGGGACCTCGTGCTCAGGCACCTCAGCCAGTTGGGTCTTCAGTTTAACTGGGAAAAGAGCCAACTCTCCCCTGTGCAGAGGATCTCTTATCTCGGCATGGAGTTGGATTCGGTCGCTCAGACAGCGCGCCTCACAGAGCAGCGTGCTCAGTCGGTGCTGAACTGCTTGAACACGTTCAAAGGCAGGACGGCGGTCCCACTAAAATTTTTTCAGAGGCTCCTGGGGCATATGGCAGCGGCAGCAGCGGTAACCCCGCTCGGCTTGCTTCATATCAGACCGCTTCAGCACTGGCTTCACGGCCGAGTCCCGAGATGGGCGTGGCATCATGGCACTCACCGGGTGGCAATCACACCGGCCTGCCGCCAGACCTTCAGCCCATGGTCAGACCTCTCGTTCCTTCGGGCAGGAGTCCCCTTGGAACAGGTCTCCAGGCATGCTGTGGTATTCACAGATGCCTCTGCCACCTGCTGGGGTGCCACATACAACGGGCATGCAGTGCCAGGGGTGTGGACGGCTCCCCAACTGTATTGGCACATCAATTGCCTCGAGTTGCTAGCAGTACATCTCGCTCTGAGCCGCTTGAAAAGGCCGCTACAGGGCAGGGACGTACTGGTCCCCACGGACAACACTGCGACCGTTGCGTAGATCAACCGACAAGGTGGTCTACGCTCCCGTCGCATGTCGCAACTCGCCCGCTATCTCCTCCTCTGGAGTCAGAAGCATCTGAGGTCGCTTCGAGCCATGTATGTCCCCGGTGTGCTCAACCGTGTGGGCGACGAGCTATCACGAGCTGTGCTTCCGGGAGAATGGTGACTCCACCCCCAGGTGGTTCAGCTGATCTGGAGAGAGTTCAGAGAGGCTCAGGTAGACCTGTTTGCCTCCTCAGAGACCTCCCAATGCCAGCTGTTTTACTCCCTGACCGAGGGGACACTCGGCACGGACGCACTGGCACACAGCTGGCCCCGGGGCCTCCGCAAATATGCATTTCCCCCAGTGAGCCTACTTGCACAGACACTGTGAAAAGTCAGGGAGGACGAGGAGCAGGTCCTTCTGGTGGCTCCCTATTGGCCCACCCGGACTTGGTTCCCAGAACTCATGCTCCTCGTGACAGTCCCTCCCTGGCCCATTCCTCTGAGGAAGGATCTTCTGACTCAGAGACGGGGCATCCTATGGCACCCGCACCCAGACCTCTGGAAACTCCATGTCTGGTCCCTGGACGGGACACGGAGGTTCTAGGTGACAGAGGTACTTAGCACCATCACTTCAGCACGGGCGCCGTCCACGAGACGTGCTTACGCCCTGAAGTGGAACCTGTTCATCGAGTGGCGTTCTTCTCGCCGAGAAGACCCCGGAAGATGTTCGATAGGGTCTGTGCTTTCCTTCTTGCAGCAGGGGTTGGAGCGTAGACTGTCTCCCTCCACCCTCAAAGTACATGCTGCCGCTATTTCAGCTTGTCACGACCACATAGATGGCAAAACAGTCGGAAAGCACGACCTGGTCGTCAGGTTTCTTAGGGGGGCGAGGCGATTAAATCCTCCTCGACCCCCCTCCATAACCTCTTGGGATCTTTCCCTGGTGCTTCGAGCACTTCAGGATGTTCCTTTTGAGCCTCTGCAGTCAGCAGACTTAAAGCTTCTTTCCATGAAGACTGCTGGTTGCACTGGCCTCTGTCAAGAGGGTAGGAGACCTGCACGCATTTTCGGTCGAAGAATCGTGCCTAGAGTTCGGGCCGGGTGACAGCCACGTGGTACTGAGACCCCGGCCTGGCTATGTGCCCAAGGTTCCTACCACTCCCTTCAAAGATCAGGTAGTGAACCTGCAAGCGCTGCCTTTGGAGGAGGCAGACCCAGCCCTGGCTTTGCTCTGTCCCATTCGCGCTCTGCGTATGTACGTGGACAGAACTCAAAGCATCAGGACCTCAGACCAGCTCTTTGTCTGTTACGGAGGCTAGCAGAAGGGAAAGGCTGTCTCCAAGCAGAGGATGGCCCACTGGATAGTGGATGTCATCGCCTTGGCTTACCAAGCACAAGGCGTGCCCTGCCCGCTCAGGTTGCATGCACACTCCACAAGAGGCGTTGCATCCTCCTAGGCGCTGGCACGTGGCTCCTCGCTAACAGATATCTGTAGAGCTGCAGGCTGGGCGACACCTAACACGTTCGCTAGATATTATAGCCTACGTGTAGAGCCGGTCTCCTCCCGTGTTCTCACCCTAGACGGGTAGAAGCACAGAGAGGCCTGGCTCTGTCGGCTTGCTGCACCCTACTGTGCACCCTTATTGCTCCAGAGTAAAACCTGTCGAGTCCTCCAAAACCCCTCCTCAGCAAAAAACTAGTGTGCAATCACCCAGCTGCTCGTTAAATACCCGCGCTGCGAGGCCGCGCAGCTGATGCAAATGATTGCACGCCAATGTGCATTGGCTTGTTCTAGTTTCACTCGAAGTAGATTGGCCTCTCTAGCGAGATTCCTATTGGTCAGTCATGACCGACGTCTCCGTTCCCTCCCTCAGGGTAGTCTAACCGAGACGTTATCATCATCAGCTTATTCACTCTTGCCTTATCTGCTCCATTTTGGCCCTTTTGAGTGAAAATACTTTTAAGCTCCTCCTTCTTCTCACATAGAGACTAGGTGCGTTCCATTCGACCATAAGTGGACTGCAAAGTGGACTTCACAGGTTATTTCACCATCTTAAGTGAGATTCAAATCCGAAGGGAACGAACATGTTCAGTTTGCAGGGCACTGCAAATGGCATAGGGAATAAGGGAACATCAATACATCACTTCACAGGAAGTGGAGAGCGATGATCACCCAACTGTCATTGCGCACCACGTCATCACCAGTCAGAGCAAGAAGGCGCACAAGACCGCTATGCAATTATATAACCATTGATTAAAAACACATACACATAGTTAACTAAATAAAAGTTTATTTTCATATTGCATGACACAACAGAACATTCTGTTAATAGTCAAGTAATAGCAGCAATAGTCAATAGCAATAGTCTTTCAATTAAGTATAAACATACGTTTTTTCATTATATTTATAGTAGGCTACTTAATTTTTTTTTTATTATTGTATAGTGTATATATTTTAAATATGATATTAAATTAAAATATTAATGTAAGCTTATATATTTATGTTAATATCATAATCTGTGCGACCCCATCGTTAACTTTCTTTGATGACATTTGCAGGGCATTCCAAATGAGCAGTTATTGTCAGTGAAGTCCACTTCAACTGATATACCGTGCTCAGGGAGTAGGTAGCAGTGAACACTTGTGTAGGGACCCTGTCGAATGGAATGCACCTACTGTCTTAGAATTGCTGCCAGTTTATACAGCCATAGCTGTCAGTTTTTGCACATTTTCTTGATGATACTGGCGGACTATTCTCCATCGCAGCAGGCCTTTTTGGTTTTCTTAGCCGTGCAAGGGTGGTGTTGTTCCTGTTAAGGTTGTCAACTCTTGTTTTTAGCTCACAAAGTGAAATGTCCACTGCCCATTCTTTCTCCTTCATCAATTCGGTCTTCAAAACTATCTGGATATTGTTCAACAATATTCTTTGTAACTACAGGCCACTTGCTCAAAGTGGGACTTAAACATATTTGTCTCATGGGTTTAACAATAACTCAGACCATGTGCCGCCTATCTGTCTCTTCTGGTCTCTCTTATATTTGGTCTGACCTTATCCCAAGTTACTTGAAATGTTGAGGTCCATGAACTGTGCTGCACAGGGATAGGGTGCTGAAGTGGTGAAGTGAACTGTGAGTCTAAAGAGCCTTCTAATGCAGGAACTGGTGTCAGAGTCAATGTGATGTTGGACGCTACAGAGTCCCTTGCCTTATTGATCCGTTGCCCGTTAATATTTTTAAAAATTAAAAAAAAGTACAGCCCTGCCACAGACAACTAAGGAAACTATTTAACTGTCGATTTCATTACCATAACAACATTTAGTACATTTACATCTATCTATTTGTTCATACACTGAATGTAAGACTGGAAAAACTGGAAGAGAGGGCAACTCTCTGAGAGCACAAAGGAAATTAACATTTGAACTCACTCTTGGGCACCATTCGAGATGCAAGTCTCACCTCAGAATCACCCTAATCTACATCTACATCCCTCTTCCCCCATTCCTTCTTTCTCATGCTGAGATCACCAAAATTCACCCAAGAATCTGTATGGTTTAATGTGAATAATTATCATACAGTATTATACATGTTTGGTATAATTTGAAATGTCTCAGTACGACTGGTACAAATGTATCATTCCCAAAGAAGTAAACCAAAAGTTAATAAACTTCTTAAGAGTTTAGAAATATCTTGCACACAGGAGGGTGTGTCTTCCAGGCAAATGGCCTCCTGATCTCAAAAGGTATAACCTCTGAATGCAAATTCCCATTGTTAGCAAGTGTTTCCATGTGAAAGAATTTTCTGTCTTGGTCTGGGTATATAATGAATTTCAACAAGAGGCTCAGGGAGATTTGTAACTCAAATTAGCCCGTGATGCGGAGTGCATGCAAAACACTTTGCATCATGTATTTTATAAATGTGAAGGTTCACATCTCCTCTCTTTATTCCAGAGCATTTGATGTTTTGTATCCTACGGTGGCCGAGAGAGCTCAACGTGCTGCAACTGAAGAAAACGTATGCAAATAGAAAAAATGCATGCAAATAGAAAAAAACACATGCAAATAGAAAAAAAAACAGGGGGCAGTGAGTTCTTTGAACTGATTATGAAATTGGCAAGATACATTTACCTGACATAATAAATTGTAAACGTTTGATTTTATTCTAATTGACTCTGACATTATTTTCAGTAAAGAGTAGTTAAACATTCACTCACATTTAATGATGCACAGATATCATTAAAACCTTTTAACTTATGGAGTCAGATGAATAACGAGTTAATACATGAAAAAATGTATTTCATTTAATCAAATTACTTTGCCACGCGGAAAGACAGTAACACGCCGAGACCTTCTCTCGTTCTATCGGAAAAACCTGCATTGGGCCGATTTATACGGGCTTACACTGAACAAAATTATAAACGCAACACATTTGTTTTTGCCCCCATTTTAAAGATCTAAGACTTTTTCTATATACATAAAAGGCCTATTTCTTTCAAATATTGTTCACAAATCTGTCTAAATCTGTGTTAGTGAGCATTTCTCCTTTGCCGAGATAATCCATCCACCTTACAGGTGTGGCATATCAAGATGCTTATTAGACAGCATGATTATTGCACATCTGTTGCCTGTGAATTGAATGTCCATTTCTCTACCATAAGCCGTCTCCAAAGGTGTTTCAGAGAATTTGGCAGTACATCCAACAGGCCTCACAATCATAGACCATGTGTACCCACACCAGCCCAGGACCTCCAGATCCAGCATCTTTACCTCCAAGATCGTGTGAGACCAGCCACCCGGAAAACTGCTGCAACAGTCAGTTTGCATAACCAAATAATTTCTGCACAAACAGTCAGAAACCGTCTCAGGGAAGCTCATCTGCATGCTGGTCGTCCTCATCGGGGTCTCGACTTGACTGCAATTCGTCACCGCAACCGACTTGAATGGACAAATGCTCACATACGATGGCGTCTGCCACTTTTCAGAGGTGTTCTCTTCATGGATGAATCCCGGTTTTCACTGTACAGGGCAGATGGCAGACAGCGTGTATGGCGTCGTGTGGGTGAGCGGTTTGCTGATGTCAGCGTTGTGGATCGAGTGGCCCATGGTGGCGGTGGGGTTATGGTATGGGCAGGCGTATGTTATGGACAACGAACACAGGTGCATTTTATTGATGGCATTTTGAATGCACAGAGATACCGTGACGAGATCCTGAGGCCCATTGTTTTGCCATTCATCCACGACCATCCCCCGGGGGGGTCCGAAAACTAGTCAGTATCTGGTGTGACCACCATTTCCCTCACGCAGTGCAACAGCCTTTTATTGTGGACAGCCTAAGGCATACCTGTGCAATAATCATGCTGTCTAATCAGCATCTTGACATGCCACACCTTTGAGGTGGATGGATTTTCTCTGCACAGGAGAAGTGCTCACTAACACAGATTTAGACAGATTTGTGAACAATATTTGAGATAAAAAGGCATTTTTTGTACATAGAAAAAGTCTTAGATCTTTGAGCTCATAAAAAATGGGGGCAAAAACAAAAGTGTTGCGTTTATAATTTTGGTCAGTGTATATATCTAGCTATTAATATATTTAAAGAATGCTTTGTCTGCAGGCTGCAGAGCATGGGTGGTGTGCGGAGGGTAGCACATGATGTGGACATTACTGCTCTTCATAAGGCTGAGGAATTGTAGATTATATCTTTACCGCTGTGCCCATCTAAGATTAGAAGGTGAGGCCGGGGGTCCTTAGTGTCTGGAGGGACATATGACCCCACTCCAAAAAAAAGGTCAGCATTTATCCATCCATTCTCGGATAGCGAGTATAGATGTGATGGGTTGTCCTCGATGCCGAGCTCCTTCAATAATTTTTCATATTGAAGAAACCATTAGCTCAACACTTGCTCATTTAGTTCTGCAGCTCTTGCAGCCGACAGTGCTGCTGGCTTTCTCATTGCTTATATTTGCATTGTTTTTCAAGAAGTTTTGGAAGTAACCTGCCTTGCCAGTTTTCTGTGAAAACCTACTGATGTTATTCTCTTTGGCGTCCTGGAAGGCTAGCTGCTAGCCTGGGAAAACCCAGACAACTTCCGGCAAATTTAGATTTGCTCTGAAAGTTAGTCTGGCAAAGAGCTCATTCAAGCCCATTTCCAATCCGTCGAATTCGAGGCACCAATCAGAAACGTTGGGGCGGGCTTTACACGATAACGACAGCGCTGGGATTTTGAAGCAGATTATTTTATAGCCTACATTACAAAGATGGATGCCGCCGTCAAACATCACTCATTCGAATCAGCTATCGTGTCTGTTTTAAGCGATTTGAACGTTTCCTTTTTGTTAAAAACCAAGCAATGAACAACACTCGGAGATGTTTCTCCGCCGGCCGCCGCTCCGCATACGTCATCTCCTTTATCGCTCTGATTGGTTTTAGGTCTACCCGCGACGTCCTTTGGTGACGCCCCTCTGGAAATGATTTGTCATTGACGCTTTGCCAGACCCAACTCAGTTACAACTAAGAATGGTCTGCTTTTAACCAGGCTGGCTAGCTGCTGGACATCCTTTTTGGTAAGTGGGAACCCTCTCTCGCACATTAGCTTCAGCATTGTGGCAAGCTCCTTTTCAGCTGCTTCTGGGAGGATTGGTTTTTGACCAAAAACATGGTCTATGCCAGCGATATTTTCCACTGATACGCCTTCACAGCCTGGCTTGGGGGATATCCCAAGCTCTCGCAAGAAAGCGTACATTTGCTTTTAGGCCTCTCTCAACTGTCTCCCTATATTCACCTAATGCTCCTCATTCTCTCTACCCACCGATTGTATATTTGGCCTTTTCCTTGGCAGACATCCTTTCTATCTCCTTTATGTGCCTTTCTGACCGTCTTCTCTCCTTTCTGATCCTTTCTGTTTGACATGATGTCTGTAAAAAAAATATTTTTTTAAAGATTACTTCAACACCTCTCACTTCTATATTAAAATGTCTCTTTCCCTTTTCAGGGAGTGTGATGTCTGCACAACTGTGTTTGTATGTCACATACCTAACCTCACTAACATGCACACACAAACATAGTCGAGCACACATAAACACACATCACATACAAACACAATTAGAAGGTAAAATGTGAAAAAGGATTGTCACAAATACAATAATACAATATATTAATAATATAAATATTAATATAATATTAATAAGAGGAACCACCAGAATTTCTGCAAAAGCTCAACTCAGAGGGTGGCCCATTTTAACTGAAATTAATGGCCCATTTTATCTAACACATTCAGGTAAATTGGGCTATAAGTAACTATATATATATAAAAATCTGGATTATTTATCAAAATATCAGCATTTCATCTCACAGAGGCCATGGGTTATGAATCATTAGCCTAAATGTCCATTTGTTTTTTTTTATTGATTTATCAACCTTATTATTGTGAAGTAAGATTTGAAATGTCAGGCCACTCACCTTGCTTTTTTCTGGTGTGGTCTCAATATATGAGGCAACATCCCCCTTTCCAACCTCAGACCAATAAAAAAAAAATAGCTAAATGTCAAGAACTGTTATGGCAAAAGTTTGAAATTCTTTGCAGTCATTGGCTGTTAACTTTTAAAGAGATAAGACACTCAAACCTTAAATGGCCCATTTTACCCGATGGCCCAATTTACCTGATATCACCCCTTATCTTTCCACCTGTAGTCCCTAATGGTCTAACTAACATGTTTGGCATTGCAGAAAACCATGCCAAAAACCTTTTGACTAAATGTGTATTAGTTTCAGTGACATTTATTCACTCATTCTCAGATTTTAATTAATATTACTTGGCGTTCAACAAATTGTTTCAGAAAATGACATTTTTAAATGATTTTAAAATGACAACTTAATTTGGTTTTATGTTGTTTAAGTTAGCTTTAGAAAATAAATATACCTATTTGTAAAAGGAAATTTGATTATTAAATTAGTTTTTAAAATAGGTAAATTATCTTTAAAATTTCACATGGGTTTGAATCAGATTCATAGTCAGTTTACACCCAGATGGTACAACGTACCCACTGACTCGGATCAATTTACCCCTAACCTGGTGTAAATTGAGCCGCATGAACACTTTTTTTTATAAGCCATATTTTTAGCACCCTTTGTCATTCTGAATATTTTAAATGAAAATATATATTCTAATATTAAATATATATATTGCATTCTGAATATTTTAAATGAAAGGAAACATCCTGAAAAATTTTTAGATATACTTTCATTGTACTTCTGCCTAATTTTCTCTTATCTTGAGGACCACATAAGTAAAAAATGGCTCATCTTACCCCACTCTCCAATACTAAATGGCCGCGAAAAACAACCACACACCACATGACGCAACAGCTCTCTGTAACAGACTCATGAAGATGAAAGCGTATGGTAGATGGTAGAAAGAGTTTTTTTTTTTTTTTTTACTTTTTAAATTGCTTAATATATTTTATTCTGATATTATTTGCAATATTTAAAGCTAAGTTTTAGTTAATACGTTTCATGAGCAAGCATTCATTTTCTGGCCTTTTCCTCCTGCAGTGTCGTGGAGATAAAAGTCCTATACGTTTGTGTTCATAAATATCTGTAAGAACATTGCAGCGGGGGCTCATGTCTCATTTCAGCCGTGTTGACAGCGTTTTCCTCCCGCAGCGGCGCTGGCACAGAGTGAGACAGGCGGCAAGAGTCTTTTTCTTTACAGCATGTGGTTTTACAGTATTCGCTGGTTATTGTTGTATAGTACTAATTATTAAGTAGGCTACTTGAACTCTTCAGACATTTATTTTAATATTTGTAATTCCAACATTTATTTCCCACTGGCACAAAGTGTTAGGCTACTGATATTTTACTGGCTATGTATTTTGTTCATTGATGAAATACGGCTAATATGCGGGTAAATCTGTTATATTCTATTGATGTTCAGCTATGAAATGTAAAAGATGAAATCTGAATAAAGCTGTTGAAGCAATAACTGGTGTTATTGAATAGCAGTACAATTAATAAAATAATAATAAAAAATGAACAGTATAATGCTGTACTTTATTTTATAATAGGCCTGTGCCTAAAACTTCTGTAGTTAGTTTTATAGTATTTTGTGGTATAAAATACAGAAGCTTGCTGGCTGTATTTTACAGTGTAATGATGAATGGCACTACTTGTTTAAAAATGAAGCCTAATTAAACTAATGTAAAAATTAGGTTAATAAAATTAAAAAAAAGTTTGACTAATGAAGTTTAAAATACTAGTGTAAATTAATTTGGTCTAAACCAACTAAATTGTGTCAACCCAACTAAACTAATTTATTTTGAATGAACTAAATTAAATTGTGTAAAATGTCTTTAAACAATGAATTAAACGAAGTAAGGGTAGCCTAATGATTTTTGTGTGTGTTTGTGTGTGTGTTTACATCAAGGTGGAAAAGGACTTTCATCATATAAAGCAAAACATATTATAACTTAAGTAATTTTAACTTGCCAGAGAAATCACTGACATGTTATGCTTGCACAAGTAAACCCTTGTTTTTCAGGTAGGAGTTATGCAGTTAATTCAGTTATAATTAGTTATCCTAAACCATTTATTTTATTTCATCAACAAAACCAGTCAGTGTAGATGTTACCACATGACGTGCATTTAAGTAGAACTGACTAAACATTTTATTCAGTGTAAAGTTACCCAATATCGTTCTGTCCCATATTCAGATATCCCTCCTTGATAGACTAAATGAAATATAAAAAAATACACAGATTACATAATACAGGTTTGAATGTCTGGTTTGTTTGGGTTCCTGTGAAAGGAAATGCAGAAGTAAATATGTTATCTATTTTAGTCACCAACAATAGATTTATATTTTGCTTAAGGAAAGCTTAGGCTATAAAGCAATCAGACCAAAGATCAAACTCAAATATGGCAGGAATATTGGGATATTAATGACACGTGAAGACATTTGTATAATATTCAAAGCATTCATTATTAGATAGACATACAAATGGAATGTGTTTAGATTGCAATTCACTAGAATCTTTCCAACATGTGATTATGGATTGATATGCATATGAAAAGGAAAGAGAGGAATTAAAAGTGATGTTTTTAAAGTGAAAACTTCACTTAAAAAAAAACATCCTAGGAGCAGCATTTAATTAACACATTTTTGAAAGATACAGACCTGATGGAGCAAGTATAAAAGGTTATGGTTAATTATTATTATTTTTATTATTATTATTTTCCCTTCCCCCTTAACCTGCCAAATCTTCTGATCCACACTCCTGTCCAGTAGATGTCAGTAAAGCACCTGTAAGCTGGTTTGCCATCCGCCAAGAAAACCCAAGAAGAAGAAGAAGAAGAAGAGGAATTAATAGAAAACGAAGGGGAAGAAATAGAAAACGAAGAAGAGGAAGAAATAGAAAACGAAGAAGAACAGCACGAAAACACAACAAAGAAATGCTTTCGGAAATAGTGTCGTTGTTTGCATGTTCACATCTAACGCCAATTACCGTATCCGTTCAAACTTAAAGCTTTTTACCAGCCCATGCCTGTGCAGGGGACGCGTAGCTTCTGAACAGTGACCGCTGTGGTCTTCACTCAAGCGAAAGTCAGATGTGTGTTCGTGAGTCGATGTATGGATGATCGCAGAGGGGAGTCATGGCTATAGCGCACGCCGCCACGGAGTATGTGTTCTCGGATTTCGTGCTGAAGGAGCCCGCGTCTGAGAACAAGTATAAAGGCATCAGGCTAGAGCTGGCTCTGGATAAGATGGTCACCTGTATCGCGGTGGGTCTGCCTCTGCTTCTCATCTCTCTAGCCTTCGCTCAGGAAGTGTCTGTCGGTATGTGGCTTTCTCACACTCCTCATCAGATCTTACTCAAATGTCGACTTACTTTTTCTGAGTTTCTTTTTGAAACCGTTTCAATTTCCAACTGTTGATGCCGATCTGTTCATGCATATGGCCTGAACTGCATGTTGTATTTTCCTTAGTATTTTATCCTATGCTTTTGTTTTATACAATATATTTTGTATAGCATATCGTCACCTTCCTAAAATAATTGCTCGAGTCATTTTCATTTTCAAATGACTTCGGTGACGATAGGCAATGACACATCAGTTTCCACTTTGACTAAATTGTACAGAAACGGTAAACACCCCATTCCTGAGGGGTTTTCTTACAAAAAAAACAGGTTTAGTGACTTAAATATATGTATATAATATGCTTCAGAGGTATTTTGCGCATGCGTGGCCTTTTGATGAAGCTCCAGTGAGTAACAGCACAGATATGCTGAATGTTGTTATTACATCAAGCTATATCATTATACATCTATGAACTATAAAAGAGATGTTTATTGTATTTTATCTCACAATATTAACATTTTGTCATCTCACACATCTGCATTCAAAAGTTTTAACATATTTTTAATTTTTTTATATAATCTCTGTAACACATCAAGCTCTGAAGGTATGGCATGAAGATTAAACACTGATAACAATTTCAAAGTTTCAGAATAGCCCAGTAGATGATGTACATTAATGATGTAAATGCAGTTTACACTGTTAATAGTGGTAGCTATTGTTTGCAGCAAAAAAAAATCTTATTTACAAGTGCAAATAGTGATATGTTCTTCAGTAATTGTTTGATGTGCACGAACAAACCCTCACTGGTTCTTATGGGAGCTCAAATGGACATTTCAGAACAAAGTGTCAAGCAACTAATGTTAAGTTTGAGCTTCCGTTTACCATATTTAATGTGCTCTACATGAATGCAGCAATCAGTGTTGAAGTGTGAATAAATGCCTCAATTAAATCTGTTCATTATATAAAGCAACTGTTTACTTAATTGTATAATTACTCTGTATGTAACTAACAAGAGCACCTAAAAATGAACTGTAACCAAATAATTATATTGTAATAATAGGGTTGGAATGGTATGTGATTTTTATGGTATGATAAGTCTCAAAACATATCATGGTTTCACAGTAGACATTACATAATTCAATTCAATATTGATTTATTTTGAAATATTTCTGGTACATGTGTTTTAATTTCATGATAAAATTGACAAAATTTGATAGCTGAAACGTTTCCTTATAAAAAGTGACAAATGTCATTGGGATTTTTGGATGGGAGACACTATAAATGCAGCGATAGCCGTTGTGCACGACAAGGCCGCTTGATTCTCATGAACATGCTTGGCACGCCTCATGAAACGTGAACATGACTTTATTTTTCAGACCACAAAAGGAGAAATTATACTTGCCCTTATAATGGCAGAAGTCTCACCGAACGATCCCATGATTTTCTGCTCTTCTGAGGACATAAGATAGGGGCTGGTGAAAAGCAAATCAAAATTGAAATTATTATTATTTGAGAAATCAAGAATAATTAAAAAACTACTCAAAAGACAACACCTAGAAAACCCCAAAAGTATATGTATTTTCTACTCTGAAGTGAATCTCTCCGGACCGGAACAACAATTAAATGACATTCAGAATGACAGTTGTGACCTTTTGTTACTGTTATAACCGGAACAAAATACAGATCTTTATCTTGATTTCTTGAAATTGTGCTTTTGTGCGAGTGAATTACTGTGCTGACATTGTCTCATGAGTGCGCAGCTGTGCACAACAGATGGATAATAATAATAATAATATTACTAGGGCTGTCACCGTGATGGAATTCAATTCGATATACGATATTATCACCATTTTCTTTTTTTCTTCTTTTTTTCCTATATAAATAAGTGTTTTGATGTGGTCAGCAGTCATGAAGATGAGGGAGATTCAAAAACAAAAGAGGCTTTATCATTAATAATCCAAACACTCTGAATGAACACGCAGGAGGACAGCGCAAACCGCACAGTGCATAGACGAGAACTGACCAAGAACAACTGAAACACAGGGCAATAAACAGGGCTGGAACAAAGGAAAGTAACCTAGACTTAACAATCGATGACATAATCAGTAGCCAGTGAAACCAAAACTAACCCGAGCGCGGAAACAAGTCAAGTGTATTTATATAGCGCTTTTCACAATATAAATTGCCTCAAAGCAGCTTCACAGTATCAATCAAATAACATAATGTTTGTTTCTTAGTGGAAAAAACATCCACGTTTGGTAGGGCTGATCAATGGTATTAATGCTTGGTTAATTAATTTGAATATCCCCAACTGAGCAAGCCAAAGGCAACAGTGGCAAGGAACCGAAAAACTCCATCAAGTGACCTACTGGTGTCCTAAAACTCCATCAGGTGACCTACTGGTGTCCTAAAACTCCATCAGGTGACCTACTGGTGTCCTAAAACTCCATCAGGTGACCTACTGGTGTCCTAAAACTCCATCAAGTGACCTACTGGTGTCCTAAAACTCCATCAGGTGACCTACTGGTGTCCTAAAACTCCATCAAGTGACCTACAGGTGTCCTAAAACTCCATCAGGTGACCTACTGGTGTCCTAAAACTCCATCAGGTGACCTACTGGTGTCCTAAAACTCCATCAGGTGACTTAATGGAGAGAAAAAAACCTTGGGAGAACCCAGACTCAGTCGGGGGCCAGTTCTCCTCTGGCGTTTATGAACTAGAGGCCATGCATATACACATGCATGATTATACTTTTTGGAGGGGTGACATTTCTGTATTTAAAAAACTTTTTTTATTGATTTCATGTAATACTCTAATTTAGTAAAAAAAAATCTCAAGTAATAGATTTTGCATTTGGGGTTTTCATAAGCTGTAAACCATAATCATCAAAATTATAACTTCAAAAACACTGATTCATTCATGAATTGAAAAATGAATGAAAAAAGTGTTGCAATTATTTTAAAATTGTGCTATTTTTACAAGAATAAATGCAGTTTACATGAGAAATGCTAAGCAGGAGTAGTGATTAGGTTATTCTAAAATGCTACAAACATATTTCTGCCGAATCATATGACCAAAATCTACATTAGATCACAATCGAAAGTTATTACAAACACAGTGGTGGTTTACAGTGAGTTTTGAGGAAGGCTAGTATTAATGTCATAAATTGTCACGAGTAGCTTGATTGTAATTGTAGCTATAATAAGAAAAAATGAGTTTTCTACAAGGATGTTTGATAATAGGTGTGTACGTATATAGGAGTCATAGGGACGTGGATGGTCAAACCGTGTAATGTCTGAGTCAGTAATGCCACAACTTGCATTTGGCAATGGTGATCTATTCTCCTGACATAATCAAAGTAATAGCCATAATTCTGCTGCTAAATGAAGCTTTTCTATCCTTCAAGCTAGTTTGCTGCAATGGTGACGTCACATGCACGTACAAGTCTTGAATATTTCGAAATCTATGGTTGGATTGGTGGATCTCAAATCAGTAGCAGTTGAGGCAACAGAAATGATGTTGTGACAAGCTATTTTATGGATGGTAAACTGTAATATTATTAATTAAATTGTAATTGTTACTGCAAAATGTAATATTATTACTGTAATGCAATACTACTAACTAGGGATTGGACGGTATGAAAATTTCGTATCACGATTATAGTGACCAAAATTATCGTGATTATCAATATTATCACGGCTTTGTTAAAACGAGATGAAAGTGTTAAAGAACTGATGCTCACACTGAAAACATTTTAAAAAGTTTTATTTTTGAAAATCAATTTTATTTTTGAAGATCAAAATCAAAAAGTTTTATTTTTGAAAATCAATCATTTCAAAATTTATTTTGAAAATCAAAATAAAACAAGCACTTTTTAAAAGCAAGATTCTATTCTGTGGCATTTCCTTCCTTATAATGACCGTCGTCAATAGCAAAGCATTATAACACAGCGCACATCCATGTATCACAACAGACGCGCGCTCTCGTTTCATTCAAATACAACAAATGTCTTGCGTCTCCGTTTTTGATTATATTGAAAATGAAATCAGAGATGATTTATTGTTTACAGAGTTTGATAATATTGTTGTGATCATCTTGTCTGGACGAGTTTTGTACGCTGTATTTAAAACATTAATCTCAATTCAATATGTCCCCGTGATTATGTGGTGAAAAAAAATGTATAATAAGTGTACAATAAATACATACATTATCTCTTAAATGTCACTCTTAATCGTCTTGTTTGAACGTGTTTGTTTGTTCGACTTTGGCTCAAAGCCACTTGCTGCGAACTTTTCTTCTTGGAAGCTTCACGTTTATTTCAAGTGAGTGAGATAAAATATTTCAACTCAAAATAACATTTTGTGCCCAATTATTTCCCAGACGTAGTTTTGGTATTGAGGTCAAAGTTAACTTGCCTTGAGTTCGCTATACAACAGTGAGTGATGGTCACACAAGACGACTCGGCAGATTTGAAGTGTTTCCCCCTATAGGGATCCCCCTACACACACACACACACACACACACACACACACACACACACACACACACCTACTGTAAAACTGTTGATTCTCTTTTTCTCTAGGTACACAGATTAGTTGTTTCCCCCCTACTAAGTTCTCGTGGCGTCAGGCTGGTTATGTGGATTCGTACTGCTGGGCGGCAGTGCAAACGCAGGACACGGGAGGCCTGCCACTGTGGCTGCACAAGGTAAAGTCATAAAACATATTTACCTGTAACTACATGTGTCGAGTGATCATTGAAATTCCACAAGCGATGTAATTCACTGATATTTATATTTATTCATGTTTGCGGTGATTAATATGATTATGAAATCACAAAGGCTTTGGTTTAATTAAAAATGATATGTTGTGTGTTTCACAAGTGCCACACTGTGTTCATTTACACGTACAAATTCAACTTGCAACTAATGAGAAGCATTTATACATTTCCTTCAAAATAGAATTCACGAAATCCACCTTCACCTCATAATAATAATATTATAATAAATGAAATCATGATGATCAAAATGATCATTAATGTGTTTTAGGACAAATGAGCCTTTAAAATGACCCCCCCGCCCCCTCTCTCTCTCTGCAGTTTTTCCCTTATATCCTGTTGCTGGTGGCTATATCGGTGTACATGCCAGCGCTGTTTTGGCGGTTCACAGGAGCCCCTGTGCTTTCTTCTGATCTCACCTTTATAATGGAAGAACTGGACCGTTCCTACAACAGAGCCATTAAACTGGCCAAATGCCTTCACGCGGCAGGGAAGCAGGACTCGCAGCCGGCCCGTGTGGACTCATACAGGTGAACGGAGCACGCAGAGACATGCCTGGTGTCCCTCGTGGGGTTTCAGGGGCTTGGGTTTACACTGCACAGAGCTGGCACAGTCACATGGCTTCACTCCGGGACAGTTTTGCCACGCATACACAAACTAACCCTCTATCAGTAACTTTCTATAAATACCCCTGACATTTTCACACTTTTTTTTTTTAACCATAATCTCTCACCAATCATTCCTATTACATTCCTGGAACATTTAAAAACTGTTATGCTTGCATGTTTTTCTTGTTCTTTAGCTCTGTGATAGACGTTACCGAGAGCTGCTTTAAGTATCCTCTGGTGGAGCAATACTTGAGGACCAAGCGCTTCTCTCGAGGATTACTGATCCGATACATCCTCTGCCGCACCATCACTTTCTTGGCCCTCATATTAGCCTGCATCTACCTCTGCTATTACATCCGTCTCTCCATCACAGATGAGTTTCAGTGTGACATTCGGTCTGGCGTGGTGATCAACGACTCCTCAGTGCCTCCGGCCATGCAGTGCAAGCTCGTCGCCGTGGGCATCTTTCAGCTCCTCAGCTACATTAATCTGTGTGTGTATCTGCTGCTGTTGCCCTTGTGCTTGTACGCCATGTTGGTTCCGTTCAGAAGGACCTTGGGGTTCTTGAAGCCGTACGAGATGTTGCCCACATTAGGGGTAATGCAGTTTGGACAGGTGACCTGGGATGATCTTGCGTTGTATCTGCTGTTCCTGGAAGAGAACCTCAGTGAGCTGAAGAGTTATAAGTGCCTGAAGGTGTGTTGATCAGGTTTGCTCTATTTGTTGTGAAGACTCTGGATACGGGGCGTTCATTTATTAATTGGTCGATTAATCTCAAAATTCAAATACTTTTTAAAAATCATTTCAAATTTTTAATTACGTAGAAGAGTGGCAGGCTAAAGGGCCTTTCACACTGAGCTCGATTTAGCGATGTTAATGTACGTCATGATGATGCCCTTGAATCGAAACAATAGATATTCTATTATTTCCAATATTTTCAAAGGGAAGTAGCTAAAGCCTTCCCAAAAAGTCGTTAAATGTCACTAGATGGCGTTATGCGTCAATTAGCATATTGATGATGTCATCACGTCAGTTTTGCGCAGGGTTGTGGACTTGAGACGCATGACTTGGACTCGACTTGGACTCGAGTCACAAATTTGATGACTTGCGACTCGACATATTCAAAGATGACTTGCGACTCGACTTAGACTTTGACATCAATGACTCGCGACTTGACTCGGACTTGAGCCCTGTGACTTGGAAAGACTTGACCTACCTTCTAAAACCACAGATCAGAGTTGTAATAATCACTGACTGTAGTACAGCACTGTATCACTGACGCATGATCACAGCTGATTAGCGCTGCTTTCGCACGTTTGGCACTGAGCCAGAGAGCGCGTGATGGAGTGTGTTCAGCAGCGCGTGTCAGTTGTCATTTATTATCACACGTTCAGACAGTTTTCAACCAAATGAGGCATTTAAATTCACAAGTACTAGCGAACCATTTATAATTTGAGAAAAAAAACACACTGATATCTAAGTAAGCGGAAATAATAAACCTTTCAAATGTAATTTTGATATGTTACCCCCCCCCCCCCACAACAAACGCACATTTTAGCCTATAGGCAACTATAAAGTCTTCTTCCTGTTCACCAGCCACTCACTTTCATGTCTTTCGGGAGAAATGGATGGATTTACGTTACGTTTTGTAAAAGACAGGCACGTAGCCCCAAAAAGTGTCACGTGCGCTTGATACGTCGCCATGGAAATAGGAATGTTCTAGTACAATTACTGTAGCGTTAATAAAATAATTTAACCAGGGACTCAATATTTTAAACTTAATGTGTAGCAAATCACGATTAATTTTCCCAATGAACAGTTACTTTTATTTTTTATTTTTAAATCTGCATTGCCACAATAAATTTGATAATATCATATATTATTATATTATATCATATTTTAAAAGCCTTCCTGATGTAAATTAGAATACATTTAATTTACTATAGTAATTAACACTGAGACAGTAATTTGTGCAAAAAGCACTATAATGACTTGTTTAAGACTTGAAGCTTAAACTCGAGGACTTGCAACTTGACTTGGGACTTGAATGCAAAGACTCGTGACTTACTTGTGACTTGCAAAACAATGACTTGGTCTCACCTCTGGTCTTGCGCTCTGCTTGCCTAATGTGTTTTCTTTCCTAATCCGTGCTCTCATACTGTATTTTAATATAATAAATATAATATTATATAGTCGAATGTCCAATGAAGCTGTTCTCATTTCCTATATGTTTTCTTTGTCAGACAATAGAAACATTTTTTTGTGTAAAATTATCTGAATTGAGAGTTCGCAAACTGGATGAACTAAAGCTCTGTGATTAGTCAGTAATACAAGTGATAAGCACAGGAGAAGAATGGAAATTAAAACTTATTTCATTAAATATAAAACAAAGGAGAAGCAGATAAGTGATAAGTCCATTCACGTCTGTCAACTAGATTTTGCTGTCAGTGGCTTTAAAAAAAAAAAAAAAAGTCTCTAAGTTGTCAACACTGATCATGACAAAGCAAGATTTTTGACCAGCGTGTCGATTCTTTTCTTCTTTGTCCCGCCATGAAACGAAGCGTCCAATTAGATTTGAGCTTTTCCGAGCCTCTGCTGGTACACAAAAGTGTGAGAGTGCTGGTGCTGTTTTGAAAGCCTGTGGAAACGCTGAAGAAAAGTATTTTGGAAGAGAGAAGAGAATGATGTTGAGTGTTATTGGTGTCTGAGAACAGATTTAATCTTACATGTTCTTTATTCAGATTATCATTTTCTATTAATTTTCTATGAGTCGGAGAGCTCATTCGCTCTAGAGCTGTCAATCATATTATGTGATCATAACTCCTGCCCTTCCGAAAGACGACGTTGTTCATTTCTGAGTTCCCCACGTAAACATCTGAGAGAAACGTTTCTACAGATGAAACATAAAGGCAGATAATGTTCTTTATGTTTTTCATGAGATATTGTTTATATCAATAAAGAACGAGAAATGCTAAGCAGGTGTAGCATTCAGTTTGTTGTAAACCACTACAATTAATGCACTTTAATCAAAATCCACTCCACACTCAATGATGGCTTCTGTGTAGGTCCAAACTTTCTCTTAATTTACTGTTGTATGTTGTGCAGCGGACGAGGTTAAAGCCAAATGGGGAAACCTACGAGATAAATACACGAGGAAGAAAGTATTCTCGGTCAGCGCCCCCTCTCGTGCGGGCGATCAGTCGGTTCACGTTCATGAGAAAGCTCTGTTCGTCTGCCATTCGCTCAGCTTTATCACATCGTGCTCCGTGTGAAAGGGCCATAACACACTCTGATTGGCGGCTATCAGAACATCTGCATATTTGAAACTTCGGTAACTCTTTATTTTGATGGTCCCTTTTGAACATTCTGGTGACTAAGTAACTTTGCAACTACATGTCAACTAACTCTCATTAGAGTATTAGTGTACTGTCTGCTTAATATCTGATAACTCTTTATTCTGATGCTCCTCAACAGACATTCTACTGACTATAAGTAACTTTGCAACTACTTATTCTAACCTACCAGTCTACTAATACTCTACTAATACTCTGAGAGTTAGTAGACATGTAGGTGCAACGTTACTTATAGTCAACAGAATGTGTTAAAGGGGTCACCGGATGCCGATTTTCCACAAGTTGGTATGATTCTTTAGGGTGTTCAATTTTAACCAAATTTTGTAATATACTTTGGTTAAAATTCCTCAATGGTTGTGTAAAACAACAGCCTTTTTACCTCCTCAAAAACAGCTCTGTTTACAGCGACTCGTTTCGGTGCATGTCGCTTTAAATGATAATGAGCAACTGCTCACCCCACCCCTCTCTTCATTGGGGCGTTTCGAATGGCTGAGGGAGGAAATATGCTAATATGGGACAGTCCGTCAGTGGTCGTGGGCGGAGCATAAGCAATATGACATTATATTGCGCAGAAAATCCAAAATGCTTGATTATTGAGTGTTTAGGCTTTTTGACCATTAAAAAAAGGAGTGAAAGGATTTCTTTTCTATTGTGGTTTGTTCACACACTGCAAAGACACATTTATATGCTAACACCATAAAAAAGTGAATTTTGCATCCGATGACCCATTTAAAGGGACCAGCAAAATAAAATGAACCCTAAACTTCACATTGAGTTCCATTTAGCAGCGCAGACTTCAAAAGCGTGACTGCGGGTTAAAATGCTTCATCAAATGCACTGATGAATTTGGCTTTTATCATTTTATAATCTAAAGGCAGTTCATCCAATTACTATAAATGCACTGTTCCTTAATTTACAGATTAATTATAGTAGATTTGTGTTCCTGAATTTATAAGTAATTTCAATGTGAAGTGAATACAGTTAAGAAGTAAATTGTATTAAGGCATTGGTTTAAATTGATATTGACTATTATTCTGGATATTTTAAAAGCTGGCTGAATGAATCAGATCTATTGTTTGACTATCAGAATGAATGTATTTTCCTAGAGAACGTCGTGTAATGTGTGTGCTCTTATGTCTGCAGGTGTTAGAGCTGTTAAAAGAAGGCGGAGACGAGTCTTTTGACACCATGCTGCTGTTGCAGACACTGGGACAGGTAAAAACAGATGTGGTGGACGGCAGATCGCAAGAAAAGGACAGGAAAATCTCCAGCACCAACAATGGTGACACAGAGATGAAAGGTATGTGTGTTTGCTGATTACTGTTACTCTTTGATTTACATATAAATGCACATAAGACGGGCGTTGTCTCTCTGAAGATGCCTGTGGTCCCTAACATTTAAGAGGACAACGCATTCTAGTGAAGTTTTCCTAAGGATGCTGATATGTGAAAGTAGAAAGTGTATTAGCCTGGCCTGTTGATCGGGGTTTATGTTAGCTTACATTAGGCATGTGCTGGTATAACATTTTCATGCTGCGATTAATTGATTGAGCTTTTATCACGGTATATGGTATTATCACGATATTTTAATTGCTCAAGAGAAACGGATGGATTGGGGGAATCTAAAAAAAACAACTTGCATCACAATGTGTAATTGTGATTGTCAAAACATTTGGTAACTAAATGGAATTTTTTTATACGTTTAGTGACAACATGTTACAATGTTTACTTGTACAATGACTGGAAGGCTACTGTTTGCATTATTGCTTAACACAATTTTCAAGATTTCAATTCAATTCTTGGATTTGATTTCAATCTTGATTCAATATTGGCTCATTTGGATAAATATTAGGTAGGCTACAGTAGATAGCCTGCATGTTAATTTTTCTCAAGAAAAAATATATCTCACATAATGCTGTAAACATACAGAGAGAAATTAAATATAATGTGGTTTTCATTATAATAACAATTATTTATTGACAAGTAAAAATATAATAAATATGTAATATAGTGCACATATTTAACAAAATACTATAGCTATTTTTTCTAGTCAACTAACTGTCATTAAAGGGCTTATCTGAGGTAAATGTTACGTTCTGTGACATAAGTGTTCTCCTGCAGTGTTGAAAAACACTGATTGATCGTATTATGTGTGAGGCATATACCTTTCAGTAAGTTGTACTGTATCTTTAAATAAAAAGTAACAGAAGATCGGTTTACTTGAACTGAGGCGCTACAGAGATCTGTCACGTCACATTTACAAGCGGCAAAACGGTATTTATTGTCTAAATTTCGTAATAAAATGGACAGAACCTGAGAGCTGATATTTTTTTCATATCAAGAGTATCCTGCTCTGTAGTCTGTCGGTGTCCTCTTTGCTCCGTGATTTTTCTACACTGCTACAGGAAGATGATGCCCTGAGAGATGTAGCCAAAATAATGGGGTTTCATTCATCTTTGAAACACAAATGAAGATATTGAATGAAATCTGAGAGATTTCTGACCCTTCATTTACCATTCAAGCAACTACCACAGATTTAGTTTAGGCTTTACATTGATCTCTGAACCTTTGATGTGAACAAATGTAAATTTTAGAAGTGTAACGAATACACTCATGTCACGATTCGATACAAACCGCGATACTGAACTCTCTATATGATACTTTTATTTTAAGCCAAAATATAAAAGAGTTTTTTTTATTGTAATTAAAATAATATTTTTGTTATTTATTATTATCAGGACTCACAAATATTCCCTAATTGCATTATTATACATTATACTACTTCAATGTAGTAATGTCACTGAAACTTAATTTTGTTCCTCACTCATGGCACTCGCGCTTTCAATGCAGGCATTCGTTGAATCTGTCATGTTTACGTTAATGCGCATCAGATGATCAGTGCAATCCATCAGTTATAATCGCAAAAATGACTATTCCTAAACTGTAAATGGTTAGTTCATCCAAAAATGTAAATTCTGCATTCACTCACTCGCATGTAGTTTCCGCGCGTCACGCAAGCATTTGAACGCCCGTGTTTACTACAGTATGCGCTTCTCCGAAATCTGTTCATCATTTAAAGCCATCGTGTCTCTTCAGAGGACATGGATTTGGATTAGGCTGCACTCAATTTATTCATTTTTACAATGCCTTTATGACGTTTATTGGATCTTTTAAGTTTTAGAGGAATAAACTTTAAATAGAGGGACAGAAATCTCTCAGGTTCCATAAAAATATCTTCATTTGTGTTTGAAAGTTTAACGAAAATCTTATAGGTTTGAAACGACATGATGGCAGAATTAACATTCTTGGGTGAATTATACCTTATAAATACAGTAAGCTAAGCCTTGGATAAAATAAATCATATTGTTTACATCAACGACACATATCTTCACATTTGTATATCGCAATTTACTGATGTGTTGTTAAAGCGCTAGTAAACCAATGCTGTGTCTGTGTGTTTCCTTAGAGATTTCTCCACTGATGCAGGGGGACTGCTTGAAAAAGGATGAGGATGAGAAGGTTGTGCGCCAGAGGGTGATCTGATCTGCTCATTTACAGTCTATGGTGACTGCCTGCATCACGCTGAGGCTCTAACCCCTGGAAAGAGTGGAGGAATACAGTTTGGGCTAAAGGAGGAAAACTCTGGAAGTCTCGTCTTTTCATTAATGCATAACTAAGATCCACTAAGATTTCAGTCAAATTCTATTATGGTTCTTCTTGTTGTGGGGATGATGTGTTAACTGTTTTTAGTTTTCCACTGTCCACAGGTTTTATAGTCTCTTTTGCAGTTACGTCACTGCAGTAAATGTATCTGGCCGGAACAGTTATTTTGTTATTATCTCTGTAACAACAATTTAGGCTGATCTGGTCAAATTGACATGCACTGCTCGGCCCAAAAAAAAGTCACTATTTGGATTTCAAATAGGCAAATGCTTAAGAGTCTTTGATAGGATCATTATTGCAGCGATTATTACTCTTGCATTGTCAATACAAGAGCTTCACAACATTTATTTCACAAAGAGTTAAAAAAATTCTTCATGCGCCCTCCCAACCTTTCTTTCACACTTTGAGCTGGATGAATCTTGAATTTGACGTCATGGAAAATGACCATGATGTGTTTTCCTGTTGCCAATCATATAACATGCTAGAAACAATAACCACTGCAATAATGATCCAATCATAGACTCTAAACGGAGATTTTATTTTTCTTGGTTTTGGCCGGGCAGTGCATTTACATGCATGTTTACATTGTCACCCATAATTGCAACTCAAAATCAGTTGAAGTTGTCTGAGCATTGGCTGATACATTCAGTCTAAGATAATGGGAAAAAATTTATAAACTGAAAGAAAATGTTAACCTACAGAGCTTCTCTTTGAAATATGAATTGTGGAAAGAGATATTAATGAAAATATTAGACCATGGATCATCTGTGGTTTCTGCCAAAAATTGATACTGACATTTTGTTAGCCATTTTTTAAATGCCAGATTTATATTCTCTTTGCTATGGAAATAAAGTTGATTGATTTCTACACTGGTTTTGGAATTCTTTCATCATTTACATCTTACAGAATCGGTAAAATGTTAAAAATAAAAATAAGAGGGATTATAAAAATTGCTGCTTGTTTATTTAGTGCTAACCTGAATAAACTATTTCACATAATAGATGATTAAATGAAGTCCACAACAGAAAATATTAGGTACATTTATAAAAATCAACCCGTTCAAAAGTTAACATACGCTTGATTCATAATGTTGTGTTATTACCTGGGTGATTCACAACTTTTTTGTTGTTTGTTTTGTGATAATTGTGATTATTTGTCCTAAAGCAGTTAAACTACCCACTGTTTCCAAAAAATCCTCCAAGGTCCTACACATTTTGTTTTTCAGCATTTTTTGCATAATTTAACCCTTTTCAACGGTGTCTATAGCCTGGGTTTCCCCATACTGCCTTGCAGTCAGTACAATTTTATTTACGCTGCCAGGCAGCTTGGATTCCATGGACCAGATTTTCGCCTCAGCGAGGGGACCAATCACAGAACGGGGAGGGAGCACCAAGACGATGACGACGTCTATGCGACACACCAGAGCAGTTTGTTTTTATCTATGGATCCATCTTGGCAACAGACGCGAAGTTACCTTTCGATGCAGCCTTAGATATTGTTCTTAGTAGTTTAGAACGCAAGTTTATTTTAAATAAATCTCTGACCCATCATCTTCTTCCTCGTCTAATTTCTGTCGCTCTACATACACCATCTGGTATAATTGAAACGATTGGCTATGAGCTACTTACAGGCTCATTTGATAGACATTCGTAGCACCCAATAAACGGCTCTGGGCATTCGTAAACCACGCCTCAAATACGAGAAAACGAACGCGTGATTCCCAGACTACATCTCAATGAGACGAGGTCTGACGTTAGACAGGCTACAGTGGTTATGATTTTGAGGTCCATCTTGTCACACCGAGCCCATACATAACTATGGATGTACAACTACAACTAAAAATGGATTTTTAATTTCCATTGCAGCCAGAAAAACAGCCTCTTCTTATGTGTGTGCAACATAATCATGGCGAGCCAAGCCAGGAGGACTGCTGATTGGATGTGGGAGAGACAATTCCTCCTTGAGACGAACCTAGAAATAACAGAAATTCATCAATACAGAGAATAAGGTACATTATAGAGACTGAAAAAATGTAACAACTTCAAGACTGTGTTAGCTCCAAGTTTTTGACGCTTGAGAAGCCTGAACTGATAAAAGTCTGCCTCTATCTAAAGTGCAGCGAACCAGCTTGTGAAGGTTTCCCAGGCCAAATGAGGCGAGCACTGATCAGACTGGCGGAGGAAACATTGGATGAACTTGAGGAAAGTTTAGAAGGGGAAAATTATGCAGAGAGCCTTAATGAAGATTCTGTGTTTCATCGAATCCCTTCAGAAACCAGCCGAGCTCGAAGCGCCACCAGTAACCCTGGCTGAGATAGAGAAGCTAAGTAAAGAATATAGAACTACAACAGACACATTCAAATGCTTGTCGCGCATTAGAGGAACAGATCGGGCTACTAGAAGAAAAACGTCAGAGAGGAAAAGTTTAAACAAATGTGAAAGAGCAAACCACACGACATGATTTGATTCCTGAAGTTACTATGAGGAGGGAATTCCGTGTCTTCTGACAAATTGGGGAGGCTGGCCAAAAAGAAAAATTGTCGAACACTAGCCTCAACAACCAGATCGGATCAGGAGTGAGAAATGGGTACGCTGAAGCAGAAATAATTTAAGCAGTTATCCGAGCAGTGAGTCCTGGCCTTCCCCTCAGGGAACTCCTTGAAATAAAGCAAGACCTAACACTTTCCACATTGAAAACCATCCTCAGAGGACATTATAAAATAGATTCTTCATCAGATCTACTGCACAGGCTCATGAACATCTCACAGGAACCCAAGGAGTCTGCTCAAAGTTTTCTCTTTTGAGCCATTGAACTGAGGGAGAAACTACTGTGGACATCTGGAGATTAGCAGGATGGAGAACAGTTTAGCCCTGAGCTCATTCAACAAAAGTTCCTTCGCTCTGTAGAGACAGGCCTCCTGATTGATACAGTTAAGTTTCAAGTCAAACCATACCTCAGTGATCCTAAAGTGGCAGATGAAGTGCTGATCGAGAAAATTGGTGAAGCCACTAATCTGGAATTGGAGAGACAAACAAAGTTAAAGAAAGCAGCGACTCCAAAACCCCTCAGACTAAGTAAAGTTCAAGCAGTTCATGCCAGGGGGCCCAAAGAGGTTTAAAGTGTAGGCACTGTTATCGCTGCGGACAAGATGGACATCTGTCACAGGGCTGTCGCAACGGAGGCTGGCATCGAGAAATGGGAGGGAACTGCTGAACTAGACCTCACAGTAGTCCATTCTGTTCTCGGGTCCCAAGCGAGCTCAGAAGTGCTACAGACATCCATACCTGTACGCAGCAACCAAGGCAGTAAAGACAATAACACCCAACCTATTATTCACACAGATGAAATCACTCCTGTTGACGAGTCACTGTCACTTAACACGCCTGGACTTCTGAACATTATTGGAAAAAGGTGCCTGATCCACTGCTTGCTCAATGATGTCACAGTTGAAGCCTTATGGGACACAGGAGCCCAAGCCAGTATTATCAACGTGGACGGGAGAAAACGACACTTACCACATACCCCCGTCAGACCGATTGAAAAGCTCCTAGGGCCAGGAACACTGTGACTGGATTGGCTGCCAATCACACAGAGATCCCTTTTGATGGCTGGGCGGAAGTGAGCTTTCGATTGAGTTACGATACAGACACAGAAGGGACCCTACAAGTACCCATGCTCGTGGCAAGTGATTCTAGCAGGGCAGAAAACCCTATCATCGGTTACAATATCATTGAGGAGATAATTGGCAGGTGGGATAAACGGGGACCACAATCCAGTACTGTCGGTAGGGTAAGCAAAGCTTTCTCGATATCAATAAATAAGGCAAGATCAATGCTAAGACTGTCGAAGACTGTGAATTCAAAGGTGACTGTTGGAACGGTGCGAGTGGGTAGACAAAATATCAGACACAACGCAGGGCAAATAACCACTGTCTATGCGCAAGCACACATTGGGGGGCAATTTCCAGAACAAACCTGTTATTTTCTCCAAGTGAACCATCACCACTACCTGAGGGTTTGGTAATGCAAGAAGGCGTAGTCAAAGTCGGTACAGAAAAGACAGCGAAAGTGCCTATTGCCATCGCTAATACCGCCAACCACCCAGTCATACTTACGCCACGACTCATACTAGGCAACCTGGAAGTGATAAAGACAACTTACCCAGCAACAACAGACCCTTTGATAGAACAGCCAACATCCACGGCGCAGACATGTGGGGTGAGTGTTACACCGCATCCATCAAAGAAACCAAGTCATTGGGATCCCCCAATAAAACTTGAACACTTAACAGAGTCACAGCAACAGCTTGTACGACAACTGTTAAAGGAAGAGTGCAATGCTTCACTTAACATGCATATCACGCTCCATGACAAAACACCTGTCCAAAAGACAAATATCTCTGTGCCCAAGCCACTTTTACAGGAGGTGAAGTAATACCTTCAAGATTTGCTGAATCGAGGGTGGATAAGCAAGTCAAGATCCCCTTACTCCTCCCCCATGGTATGTGTGAGGAAAAAGGATGGAAGCTTGAGACTCTGATGTGATTATTGCAAGTTAAATCCCAAGCCTGTACCGGACAGGCACCCCATTCCCAGGATCCAAGATATGTTGGACTCCCTGAGCGGCAGTTCTTGGTTTTCAGTCTTGGACCAAGGGAAGGCCTATCACGAAGGATTCCTCTATGCCAAGAGCCGACCCCTAACAGCCTTTATAACACCCTGGGGACTATTTATTTCAGTGGAACAGAATTCCATTTGGCCTTAGCTCAGCTCCAGCCAAGTTCCAGAGGAACATGGAAGCTTGTCTGGAGGATCTGCGAGATGTTATCTGTCAGCCTTACCTGGATGATAACCTTGTTCATTCATACAGTCCTCCAGAGATACCAGGAACATGGAGTCAAACTCAGCCCACACAAGTGTGAAATATTTCAAAGGAAAGTGCGTTTCTTGGGCGGCATTGTGTCTGAGGATGGATATTCCATGGGTCCAGCCGAAATAGCCCCGGTACAGGCCCTGAAGCTCCGAACACCAGCTACGGGAGATCTGAGGAAAAGTATGGGATTCCTCTCCTATTATAGAACATACATACCCAATTTCTCTCGCCTGGCAAGACCTCTCTATCAGCTGATCGCCGCACCACCAGGAATTCCCTAACACACCCATCACCTGGACACAGACTCATCAAGACTCATCACGTTGAACACACTGATTGACCACTTAACAGAGCCGCCAATTCTTGCTTATCCCGATCTAACTCTACCGTTTGTCCTCCATTGTGATGCGTCACAGGACAGTCTGGGGGCAGTACTTTATCAAAGACAAAAGGGAAAGATGTCAATGATTGCATATGGGTCTAGGACACTTACACCACCTGAGGAAAAACTATCACATGCATTCAGGAAAACTAGAATTCCTTGCTCTAAAGTGGGCCATTTGTGAGCGCTTTAGGGATTATTTGTTTCATGCTCCATATTTCGAAGTGTACACAGACAATAATCCCTTAACGTACATTTTGACAACAGCCAAACTCAAAGCAACAGGACACTGTTGGGTTGCGGAGCTAGCGGATTTGAATTTCACCATCAAATATCGGCCAGGGAGATGCAATGCAGATGCACTGCAGCTGGCGTGTCGAGGAAACCGCCAAACATTGACCATTACATAAAAATGTGCACAGAGGAGATAAACCAAGACGTGATAAGTGCTACAGTGCAGGGTGTGATGTAACCTTTCAAGGATGCTCCTCTGTGGACAAGTGCAATTGACATACAAGCTGTACACCTGGTGGAAGACGGAATCTCACTGCCCACTAATCTGTGTCTTTCGTAGGAGCAGATCAAGCAATCTGAACAGAAAGACCCTGTTATCAGCCGTGTCTTGGAGTAAAAAGAATAACAGTCGTCCATTCGTACTCTAAAAAAAGAATCTCATGATGCCAGACTCCTGCTGAAACAGTGGACAAGAATGGACTTGGGCGATGACGGAGTCCTGTACAGAAAAGCAGGAAAGAGAAACCAACTTTTCCTACCAAAAGATAAGACTTATAGATAATGACTTCTTCATATCAAAAAGTGAAACACTCTCTTTTAATAAACTCATTACAAATTTATCTGTTATACAGTATGGTCACAGAAAATTAAAACTGTGTATTCCACCAAATAAAACAATACTGACATTAACATTTCATTTTATTAGACGAATGAAACTTGTGAGGTAACGCAGCGTTGTTTCACTTGGTCTACACTATCACGCTAAACTGCATTTTAGTGTGTTGAAAGTTATAATGTTACTCTTCTTGCATTCTGGAGTCTTCTCCTGCGAAAAACTCTGAGTTTAAAATCTTAGGACCTAAACAAAGCCTTACTGTTTGTCCAGCCTCTTGGATGAGTTCTGACCAATTAGGCACGGTCTTTATTTGAGAGATGGCATCCACCACTCATCGTAAATCATGCATTATCTGTGATCTCTTTACTCTCCAGCTTTAGCAGAGAGTACAGAGGGTACAGTTTAGACATGATTCCTATTATAAGAATACAAAACATTTTACACAGATTTCAATCAAGCCATCTTCTGAATTAAGAACATATGATCGTACTGATAGGAAACAAGACACACTTTCATTCAAACATCTAATAGTTATAACAATTACGGTTACATATGTGATCTAAGCATAGAAGATACATAGGTTGTAGACAAAATATAGAATTATACAGTTGAACGATGTTTGATTATAAGTCCATTAAGAATTGTTTTGGGATATGTATGTATCCCAAAACATGTATATAATATGTATTTTTATATGTAAAGTCTGTGGTTTAAAGAGATTTCAACCCTGGGGTCATTCAGAGGTCCTTAAGAAGAAGGAGATTATGTTTGAACGAATCACCTGGAAGATTAATTTGTGTTTGATTCCCCCTCAAATCCTACACCATTGTTGAGATTCATGTGCTGATTGTTGATGTCTGTGTGTGATCAAGTAAAATAGGAGTTCAAAATGTTTTAATGCTCTACGATTTCAATATCATTCAGAATAACTGATTACACAAACATTGTATTTTATGTTGGTGATTCACAGATATATGATACATTTTAGGTAACCATAAATTTCAAAGCATATACTCAGAATGAGATCAGAGAATCCGACATGACCAGAATGATAATGGTATCATCACAACAGCCAAAAACATCAGATCGTCTTGCTCTTGAATTATTCTTGCCATAACAAATTTATAAAATGTCATAATATTTTATAAACTTAGTTACAGCAACCAGGGAAAAACTAATGCTAAACTGTCAAGTGTCAAGAGACCAACTAAAGCATGTACTGATCTCCATCATGGTGAAAACAAAGTTTATTTTCAATAAAACATCAACAATTAAATATCTGTTAATTCTCAACAAGAACTTTTGTATATGTATGTAAGAAATAATGTTATAAATAAACTGGTTTTCACACTCAGTGATTCTGCTTATCAGGTGTTCATAAGTTTCTCAATTCACTCACTTCTTTTCATTCAAGTGGACTATATTAGAGAACTAATGTAGGGAATAGTAAATAAGGGTATAGGGTGTGATTGGGATCACAGACTCTAAGTGTCCACTTTGAGCGGTGGTAATTCACAGTATATTACTGTGAGCTATTTTCGAAAACGACAAATATAACCCAGAATGCATTGTTTTCTACGGTATATTATTGTTTTAATGGAAAATGGTTTGATACTGTCAGAATTTGGCCTTTTTTACAGCAAGGATTAACAGTGTAAGATCGTACCCGAGCCCGACAACATTATCTGTTCGCTCCAGTGGGCGTGTTGGTAGAATATGAGGGAATGGAGTGGAGCTCAGCCCCTACTGCCAAGGCAGACGTGACTCTGAACCCCTTTAGTGTGGAGTTTGCAAGAATATACGCCATGCCTGTTTCGTCGCCCAGCACTGAGTTAGTATTGTCTATGATTGTCCCACCCTGCCTCCCACTCCCACCTCCACCTCCACCCTCTACCAAGGATTCAGTTCCTGAATTACTTGCCTTTGTATTTGCCCGGCCAAGGTGGCCACTTTTAAACTCTCTTGCTGCCAGGGAGGCTGTTTTGTAAACCCCTGCCTGTGCTACCCAGTTTTCTGGCCCTGTCTTACTGCCCTTCGGCTCTACCTGGGGCTTCCAGTTCGCCAGCTCTGCCCTGGAGTGTTGACCCTGTAGGTCCGCCTAACTCCTAGGTCTAACTCCTCCTCGGCCCGTTGACCAGTTGGCTCCACCTTGGTTACTCATTCCCTCAGCTCCACCTGGGACCGTCGTCCCTACGGCTTCACCAGGCTTTCTCGTCCATCTGGCTAGGGCTGGGCAATATATCAATATAAAAAATATATAGTATAAGTATCTGGTTGCTATAACAACCGACAACGGGAGAACATCGTCAAAGCGGTTGAGCTGAACGAGTGGCTGAGGATGCAGTGCTTCGGTCACAGACTACACTTGGCTATTGGTGAGTGCAGTGTTGTAAGGAGTATTCAGATAATTTAGTTTAAACAAAAACATTAAAATGTTAGTTGTTCCTTATTTTTCTTTGTGTGTCTGTCTGCAACTTTGTGTTTTATGCTGCTGTCTTGGCCAGGTCTCCGTTGAAAAATTGACTGTTAAATATAGCTTAAATAGATTAATAAAACACAAAACTTAAAGTGCTAAAAGTAAAATCACTTACAATACAGAATGGTAGATTTCAGAACCATATTTATTAGGTTATTGGATAAGAATTAGTGATGCATTGATGTGTTTACCACTTTAATGTTACAGCTGGTAAAGGTGAGGTAATTGTGACTTTAAAATGCTGGTTAGCCTGTTGATATCATCAAGGTAACATACATTTAGCTATTATGATAGACTATAGTTTTTTTCTCTGGATTGAAAGAGCAAACTGCAAAGTAACTATAACTAATGTTGACACGTAGGCCTAAACATTGTGGAGTTTTTAGTGGAGTAGAAATATGAAGTAGCATTAAAAAATAGCATAAATACTAAGAACAAAAACAAGAACTAAACATGAGTAAATGCACATATAGTATAGTCATCATTTATAAATTATGCAAAAATAATAATACATAAAATCACTTACAGGATTCAGATTAAAAAAATAAATGAGTATAATATTGGATATTTATGATTAGGACTGGTGTTCTAAGAACTAAATAAAAAATACTTTGAGACGAGAAAATAATATTAATGTAGAATATTTCTAAAGCATGATTTTGGAAAGCACTTAGTTGTATGAGTGTGTATGAGTGTGTTAATGTGTAACCAGAGTACAATTTTTCGCATAAGCACATTTGTTTAATAGTTTTTTATGATTCTGACAGGACATGGCATGAATGACGAGTGTGTCACCCGGGCCATCTCTCTGTGTAAGCTATTTTTGGTACAGCTGGAAGAAAAGGAGACATCTTGATGAAGTCCAGATTCAGCTGGCTCTGCCAAGTCACCAACTCATAACCGAGTCTGCCACACGCTGGGGATCAAGGCAGCAGATGATAGAGAGAGTCCTGGAGCAGGAAGGAGCACTGGCCAAAGTCCTGTCTAATGACAAAAAGACCAGGCACCTTGTCTGACCAGGCACCTACCTGGCAGGACTTAGAGGTCCTAGAAGCAGTCCAAAAGGTCCTGAGACCTCTCCAGGAGTTTACCGATGCTTTGTCAGGTGAGGAGTAAGACACTCTATCATATGTGAAACGTCTCGGTTACGTATGTAACCCTCGTTCCCTGAGTAGGGAACGGAGACGTTACATCGGATGACGACGAATGGGGTTTCGCTTAGAAAGCCTATCAACTTCGAGTATTAAAAAACGAGCCAATGGCAAGGATATGCCATGGGTCTGCGGAATTTGCATGACGTAACTCCGCCCTACCTCGTGGGTATAAAAGGACGACGCCAGCAACATGCAGTTATGTTTCTTCGCTGAGGAGCCAAGACTGAGCTCAGGCGATCCCCGCGGTACAGCGGAAGTGGCAGGAAGACGTAACGTCTCCATTCCCTACTCAGGGAACGAGGGTTACATACGTAACCAAAACGTTCCCTTTCGTGATCACTCCGAGTTACGTCGGATGACGAGGAATGGGGTTACCAGTCTAATCACGCCACCTTCACAGCTATCTTCCAGTGCCCTACGTAAATCTGAGATCCTTGTTGTGAGACTAGCACGGACGAAGGACTCCTATTTAACACAGGAATACCAAGGTACACTGGGAAGCATATCCTATAGTTTAGAGGAAATATGCAATTAACACCAACCCAGAGGGGGGAGCATTTAGAAAATACACACATGACCCGAAGGATGCATATGGAGAATACTGGGGTGTCCAGCCGCAGGTGGAATATTTCAACCCCAGGGGTGGCAAGGTGGCTTGCCAAGGGAAAGACACATGCTCAGAGAGGCTTACAGTGGAAATACACATGTGGGGGTAGCTCCGGAGAGGGACCATGCACACGGGAGGCACCTAGCCGACGCACAGGCAATAGACACTGGCGCTAGCATCAGGGGTGCTGGAGGAACTCAGGGCTTGCGGAGAAGCTCACCTGAGGAAATATCGCATGTATCCAGTCCGTGGAGTGGAATGGCAAGCAAGCGAGGACACCTGAGCGGGTCCAGCACTAGCTGGTTGAAGCGAGTACATCCAGGAGCCACACGTGGAGGTTCCAAAGATCGGGACGAGGGTGCCACAGGGTGCCCCGTCCCTGAGAAAGGAGGTCCTTCCTCAGAGGGATTGGCCAAGGAGGTGCTGTCGCGAGGAGCACCAGTTCGGAGAACCAGGTCCGGGTGGGCCAGTACGGCGCAACCAGAAGGACCTGCTCCTCGTCCTCCTTGACCTTGCGCTTGAAGGCTCACTGGGGGAAACGCATATTTGCGGCCCCGCGGCCAGCTGTGCGCCACTGCATCCGTGCCGAGCGTGCCCTCGGTCAGGGAAAAATACAGGTCGCAATGGGTCGAGTCGTGAGAGGCAAACAGATCTATCTGTGCGTACCCGAACTGGTCCCAAATCAGCTGAACCGACTGGGGATGGAGTCGTCATTCTCCAGGGAGGGGCTGAAGCCATGAGAGCTCGTCGGCTGCACAGTTCAGGGCTCTGGGAAAAAAAATGGCTCGAAGCGACCTCAGATGCTTCTGACTCCATAAGAGGAGGTGGCGAGCGAGTTGTGACATACGGCAGGAGCGTAGACCACCTTGATGGTTGATGTACGCTACAGTGGCGGTATTGTCTGACCGGACTAGTACGTGTTGACCCCTGAGCAACGCCCGAAAGCGGTGCAGGGCAAGGCGTACTGCCAGCAACTCGAGGCAATTGACATGCCATAGGCGCTGGGGTCCTGTCCAGGAGCCCGCGGCAGCATGTCCATTGCACATGGCGCCCCAGCCCGTGATGGAGGCATCTGTTGAGACAACAACATGCCGGGAAACTCGTTCCAGGGGGACACCTGCCCTGAGAAAACTGAGGTTCAACCACGGGGTGAAGGTCTGACGGCAGGTCGGAGTAACTGATACTTGGAGCGTGCCTTCTTGCCATGCCCACCTCGGGACACGGTCTGTAGAAGCCGGACCTCATCTCGGGCTGGTGGCAATCTCTGCTCTCATGATGGGGGCATTGCCACCGACCAGAGTGCAGCGGACTCCCTTGTAGCGGGGAGGAGATCGTGCGAACTGAATCGCATAGCCGAGCCTGATGGTTCGGGCGACCCAGCGGGACAGACGGGGAAGCACTAGCCAGGCTCCCAGGAACTGAACCAGCGGGGTCATGCGAACCACAGCCGTCCCCCCGGAGGGGCAGCGAAGCGGAGTAACTGGCCAAGACGTGGATGGCATAGCGGCCCGGTGTGGGGGAACAGTTAACAACCGCGCCCTGGCAGAGGGGGCCAGGGAAGGACCAGGAAGGTCGTCCCACAGGGGCTTGCTCTGCCAGGGGTCTGGCGACAGAAGGGGACAAGGGCAAAGCGGTCCGTGGACGGCACGCCGTGTCAACCGACTCTGGGACAGAGGGGGACGAGGAGAGCATGGATTGGGGGCGGCGCTCTGTGTCGCCCGAGAACTCTGTGTGCTCAGGGAAGAGAGGATTGTTTCTTTCTTTAGCCACTTTAGGGTGCTGCCCACCCGTGGGTAAAAGATTCTCCCCCGGCCCTCCACCGGGGGAAGGAGTGGTCCTGCTACCATCTCCTGGGAAACGACCATCATCCCTGAGCAGCCCGTCTCAGGAGCGCCGCTTAGCCCGGCGCTTGGCGGGGGGCGGGGCTGGAGAGGGCTGTGGCGCCTTCCTACGGCTTCCTCCACGACTGGGCCTGGGTGGAGGCTGCTGCCTTGGCCGAGCGGGAGGGGCGGGAGCCTTAGGAGGGCGCCCTCGGTGGGTAACAGGCTGAGGCGTCTGCCCGACCGACGTGGAGGCAGCAGCGAGTCAGCGGGGCAGAATATGTTTAATGGCCTCAGTCTGTTTCTGCGCAGTCGAGAACTGTTGGGCAAAGTCCTCAACTGCTCCGCCGAAGAGGCCGGCCTGGGACAGGGGTGCACCGAGCAGACGAGTCCGCTAGGTATCCCGCATGTCGGCCAGGTTTAGCCAGAGATGTCTCTCCTGGACCACCGATGTGGACATCACCAGGCCCAGGGAGCGCGCGGCTACCTTCGTCGCCCGGAGGGCAAGGTTGGTTGCGGCGCGCAGCTCATCGAAGAGCCCTGGGTCTGTCCTGCCCTTGTGCATGTCTCTGAGCATCTGGGCCTGGTAGACCTGCAGAGTGGCCATTGCATGCAGAGAAGCAGCTGCCTGTCCCACCGCTCTTTAAGACTTTGCCACCAAGGTAGACGAAAATCTACAGGCTTTGGATGGGTGCTTAGGCTCATCATGAGAAGAAGCACTCTGAGGACACAGTAGAATCGCAACAGAGCGTTCAACCGGGGGAAGCCCAGTGTACCCACGGACAGCTGCCCCATCGAGGGGAGGAAAGGCGGATGAGACCAACGAGCGGTCCCGGAATCTCATCATGCACGTCCGGGAAGAAAGGTATTGGGGTTTGCCGTGGACGCGGGTTGGTGGCCTTACCCAAAAACCAAGGCCTCCACTCTAGTCCGATGCTCGCGGCTGCCCGGGAAAGCATGGCCGTCATCTCCGGATCAGACTCAGGCACAGCTGTATGCACACCGGAAGGTGGCAGCTGTGCTGAGCCCTCACTTCCAGAAGACTCAAACCCACCTTGTGATGCTGCTACAGACATAGCATCATCCTCTGTAGCTTCAACCGAAACTCGCGGGGGTATCGCCAGTTCACTAGGGGGCACTGTCATTGAAGAGGGGGGCTGGGGTCACGGACACATAGTCGGCGCCTTGTTCCAGACCGTCACCCTCAGGTCACCCTGGCCACCAGCCGAAGTAGCACCCCGCGAGGGAGCACTAGATCGGGGTGTGGATGAGGGGACCCTCACTCTTGCGAGTTCATTGAGTCTTGACCTTAATGACGCGATGGTCATGTTCCCACAGAGAGAACATGAGTCATCCACGAGCGCTGCTCTAGCATGATCCATGCCCAAACATACTAGACAGTGCTCGTGCCCATCAGAGTCAGATACTAATCTGCCGCAACCAGAAGTGCACGGGCGAGGCTGCCTGCCACGTGCAAGCTCTTTTATGAGAGAAACACTCTGGGTGTTGAAGCGCCAGGGGAGACACGCACTCTCTGGCAAACCACTGCACAGATAAGCAGGAAGCGCGGCAGTAGCACCAAAAGCTAAGACACTGACAAGCTTCTTCAAGCAGCGCACAGCCACCACCACTGCAACAACCAAGAGGGGGGCTATTGAAAATGAACTGTCAAGTTAATTGCAGTCAGCAAGTGTGGAGAGTGACACTGATCCCCTCAAGTGGTGGAAGGATCATGACGTTGTCTTTCCAGCTCTGAGCCACCTGGCAAAAAAGTATCTCTTGGTACCAGCTACCAGTTCACCCTCCGCAAGGGTTTTTAGCTGCTGTGGCAATATCGTGACCTGCCACAGAGCATCTCTGAGGCCGGATGCCGTTGACAGGCTGGTGTTTCTCGCACAAAATCTTTAAATGAAGGAGGACAGAATTGTCTGTCTTCTAATGTCTACCTCAAGACAGCATTACTGTTTATCAAAGTAAAAAAAGAGGGGGAAAATGTTTATTGAGTTGAGAGTCTGTTTCTTGTGCAACTGGTTGAGACTGTTCAGATAAGAAATTGAGTTAACAAAAGGGAAAAGGTAATCTCAAGCTGATGTTTAAAAAAAAAATCCTAAAATGAGCACTTTATTTTGTTCTTTCTTTATATTTAAATGCTGCCCTTACTAGTCTTTGTCATATTTTATTATTTTGAAATGTTCATTATTTGCATCTGTGGATTTGTAAGAAAGGAGAAGAAAATATGTAATTTGATTTTAATAAGCCATTTATAGTTGTCAAACTAAAAAAAGTTGATATTGTACTTTTCTCATATAAATATATTTATTTCAGATAAATATTATTTAAGATATTTATTTGATTTAAATGTGCACCTTATGGAGATTTGATTTTTTTTAAAAAGGTACTCCTGTTGTTATACGGTATTTATGTTTACATTTGATTGTTATTTGAACAGCTGAGCATTTAATTATGAACCAGGTGAAGAAACCTGTTTATTCATTTGATTTTGCAACTGTTCACTGAAATAGTGAACAATATTTTCAATAAAACTACTTGTGACAAGTTATACCTCATTGGTTCTTGCACGTCAAGCAAGCATGCTTGAGCTTCCGTTTACCATAACTGAAGTGTGCATTGATCAATGTTTATATGTGAATAAAAGCCTATTAATTCTGTTCATCGTATAAAGCAATCATGTCTCTTTAAACAATTTGGAATAAACCGCTCGATTCATATGGATTTATTTTACAATCAAAGTGGTAGTAGCGTGGACTGTCAATGGAGGTACAGAAAACTCTCAGATTTCATTAAAAACATCTTAATTTGTGTTCTTAAGATAAACGAAAGTCTTGTGTGTTTTTGGAACGGCATGAGGGTGAGAATTTTTGGGTGAACTAACCCTTGATTTTATTTTTTATTTTATTTTTAATTAAAATTGACTTCATATTCATTTGTACGTAATTCAAACATACACAAAATTGTTTGTGATATTTATTTTTCATATGATACATTTTTATTTGGTGATGTTGATGAAAAACAATCAGAATCTCAGCAATGTTACAGTACATGTTAGGATAAATTGGCAAATATGCCCCCTTTGAAATTCCAAATGCCCTTTCTAGTAATTCATCCTGGTGTTGACTACTGACTGCTGAGCTATTTATTAATGGAGCATTTGACTGACACCAAGGAGCAAGTAACACATAGAGGTGAAAATCTCAGAAAGTTAGAATATTACATGAAATCAATAAAAAAAAAAGGATTGTAAATACAGAAGTGTCAGCCCTCTGAAAAGTATAATCATGCATATGTATATAGTTATATATACTAAATTAGTTTCACCTTTTAATTTGAATTACTGAAATGCACAAACTTTTACACGAAATTAAAATTTTTCGAGTTTCACCTGTATATAAGAATCAGAAACAGACCCCAGAAAAAATACTTTCCCTCAATCTCTTCACAACAACTCTCAAACAAACCTGTAGATTCTGAAATAAGAATGAGAACATTGCTCAGAGCATGCTGACACATTTTTCAGTTTTCACTGGAACTATTTCTCTGAAAAATGAGAAATAATGGGTTTTTTTTCATGTTGTTCAGCAGGGGGAGGCAATGAGGTCATAGAATCGAGGCATGTTGGCAAAGCTGCTGAGTTCAGGACTGGGGTCTATGCCATCCGGACCCTTTGGAGTACTAAAGCTGAACTTCTGAAGCAGAGACACAATGAACAGAAAGAGCTCCATACGAGCCAGAGACTCGCCCACACAAGAGCGTTTACCTGCAGAGATGCAATGCAGAACAGATTACCTAGTGGCATGTCACAAAATCCTTTTCTAACAGGCAGTTGTGCTAAAAAAAGAAATGACTCGAAATACTTTATTTATATAAATAATTATTTATCATTTATTTTTATTCATAAATATTTCGTTTAGCATATTGTTTAGTGTATAGTGTCAGTCAGGCAGGCCACATCAGTTAAAGGTGCTCTAAGCGATGTCACGCGTTTTTAGGGCAAAACATTTTTTGCCACATACAGCAAACATCTCCTCACTATCCGCTGGCTGCCTGTCCCCTGAACACACTGTAAAAAGATGCGGTCTCTGCAGACACCCCAGGGTCCACAAACGGCAACAAAAACAAACTGGGCTAACCTGCGCCACGAAACATAACAAACTGTTCCAGCCAATAACAGACAAGAAGGATTTGGGGGTGGGGTTTGGGGGGTTAGTGCGTGGATGAGGAGGAGGGAGGGTCGAGCTAGCCTCCGTTTTGTTTGACAAAACTTTCAAGTCAACATGAAGTGACGTCACCCGACATCGCTTAGAGCACCTTTAAGCTTCACCAGTTGATGCTCAGTATCTAATCTACTTAGGAATACAATGCCTATGATATCGCTCCATTACAATTTCAGTTATCCTTCAGCTGGTTTCATTGCATTGCTCAAGAAATGCTATCTAGAGTTAAGCGTGAGGCATTCGTTCCCTGTGTGGATGTCTGTGTCTGTGACGGTCACGGATTTACTGCACATTTAAGGACTTTCAATTATTTAAAGGATTATCAAAAGAACAAATGTTAATAATGCTTTTTTTATATGAAAATTAAAAAGACATTTAACCATTTTCACAATATGTAATTTTATTTTTTAAATTAACAACTGTAAAACTTTTGTTTGATGTGAGATTGTAGACTGTCCAGAGTTTACCTGCAGAAAAGGGGATAAAGGCTGGATTCTTTTTAAAGTTGCCGTTGGCATCCAGAAAGTGCTCTGGGTTAAATGTCCAAGGGGTTTCCCACTGTACCTCATCCCTTAGGACAGAGTGCAGCATGGGAATAATCACTGTATCCTGAAAGAATGAAAGCTTATTTAATATTATATTTCCAAACTCAACAATTCTCAACATCTATACAATAAAATAAACCACTGCACATTGTGTGGTTAATTGTTACCTTTGGGATTATATAGCCTCTAAATGTGATGTCTTTCATGGCATAATGTGGAATATTTAGTGGGACAAAATCCAGAAAACGTTGTACTTCATGAATGACAGCGTCAGTAAAGGGGAGGGACTTCCTGTCTTCCATTGTAGGGACCCTGTTCCTTCCAATAACTCTGTCAATCTCCTTTTGCATTTGCCCTTAACAACACAATAAAAAACTTTTTTGTAAAGATCAAACACGAAAAGTTTTTTTTTCTCTCTTAATTATGAAAAGTTAAAAGAAAATATATGTCGCAACTCGCCCGACATCTTCTCTGGAGTCAGCTTGCTCAGATTGAAAATGTAATCAAAATTTTGATACCGTCAAACCTCCTCCCTATTTTACCTCGGTATAAGGTATTACCGTGAATAATTAAAAATTATGACGTAAGGCTCAGACAGCATCACCAAACTGTTGGCTTGTGCCTAAACCGTTCAGAAACTGAATACCAAACACTAATACTGAAACAATAACAAAATAACATGCAAAACAATATTAACAACTTTTATTAGCAGCTTATTAAAAAGTGCAAATACAACAGTCAAACAGAATTAAATTAACATAAACATCCAGAACAGTTTTCGCGCAGACAAATCAATTAAATTAAATCACACCGCCCGAACAATTTTTAATAACAAAGAGCAGCTTATAAAAAAAGGGCAAATAGACCCACAACAGTCAACCAGTTGAATTAACATAAACATCCATATCATAAAAAATATTGCAAAGCAATAGGCCTAAATAGAAACTTATTGTTTTTAACGAAAACCAAATAAAAATACCTGAATCAATTAAATAAAAATAAAAAAAACACAGTGCGAATAGGAACGAATGGCAAGTGGCATCAAATCTAGTCAAGATTTTTGGCTAGAAAGACCAGCATATTTACTTTGTCCAGCTTTAACAGGGCACGTTGTGGACCAACAACTTTACCTGCGGTGCTGAAAACTCGCTCCGATGGTGTGCTTGTGGCACAGACGCACAGGTACTTTCGTGCCACTCGTGACATCTGGGGAAATGACCAATAGCGGTGGACCTAGATGTTGTTGGTCCTGAATCGGGAGGCGTTAAAACTGTTGCACTGAGTGAACTCGGGTCCATCCTCGCAGCAGTGAGTGGATGGTGGCTTAGTATATGCGACCTTGGGTTCGAGGTATTTCCATCTCTCGCGGTCACCTTTTTGTTGCACAATTTGCAAATTGCCTCGTCCGTATTTACCGCCTTTCCCTTCTCGTTGTGTTCTTTTTCGAGACCAGGTCACACGGTGCGCGACTCACCATCTTTCTCCCTCTCTCACTCTTCTCCTCCACGCTGTCACATGATGACAACTACGCATACGCATTTTTAGGCATTGAATAAATTATATTTAATATTTAATCCTTGTCTCCTATATAAGTGCATTGGATTTTTTTTAATGACGGTATTGAAACTGATACCGTTGCTATTTTTAGATCCCGCGGTATACCATATATGTGGTATATATATATGTGGTATATATTGTGGTGAAGTCTGTTAGCTGAGGGGTGTTCTTCCCGACGGGAAAACCCTGGGAATGCCCGGTTGGCTCTGTGCTTTCCTTCAAAATGGCTTGTAGCGGAGACTGTTCCCCTCCACCTTGAAGGTCTATGTTGCCACCATCGTAGCACATCACAATGTTGTTGATGGTCACTAGGAAAGCACGACCTGATCATCAGGTTCCTGAGAGGCGCCAGAAGGTTGATTCCTCCAAGGCCACGCCTTATCTCCTCCTGGGACATCTCTGTTGTCCTTTCAGGCCTACAGAGAGCTCCCTTTGAGCATCTAGAGTCAGTTGATTTTAAAGTTCTGTCTTTAAAGACAGTGCTCCTGACCGCACTCGCTTCCTTCAAGCGGACTTGCAAGTATTTTCGGTCAGCGAATCGTGGCTAGAATTCAGACCGGCCTTGTCTAACGTCTTCCTTAGACCCCGGCTTGGATATGTGCCAAAAGTTCCCACCACTCCCTTCCGGGACCAGTTGGTGAACTTGCAAGCAATGCCCCTGGAGAAGGCAGACCCAGTCCTTGCACACCCCGTTTGTGCATTGCGTGTTTACGTGGACCGCACTCAGAGCTTCAGAAGCTCAAAGCAGCACTTTGTCTGCTTTGGAGGTCAAGAGAAGGGAAACTGACTTGGCGTACCAGTCCCAAGGCGAGAGAGAACTTACTCCACTCGGGGTGTTGCTTCCTAAATTTCCTGCTTCATTGCACTCTATTTCAAATTTCTATTTCTCATTTAATTCATGCATTTTTGACTACTCCTGTTTATCCAATTTAATTTGCTTACATTTTGTACTTGCATTTATTCTTGCAGTCAGTTTGAGAGTTTGAGTTTGAATTTACTAAATTAAACAATATTCTTTGAGATCCTAATTGTATTGCATTAAGTTGTTTAAACCCCAAATCTTACCTTAAAACATTCTTCTTTAACAATTATTCACTTTATTTGTTACATACGTCATAGTAAAATGTAGTTTTAATGTAGCTAGCTACTTTTAATAGTAACTTGTAGAGTAGTTAACTACTTTTTCAATAGGGTAGCTTGACTGTATCTTAACTACTTTAACTTACTTTATGAGTAGCTTGTAACTTGTCAAACTACAGTTTCAAAATAGCTTCTCCAACACTGTCTGTTATTTTAGTGACAATTACCTGCCATTAAACATGACTTGAAACAAGAGAAACTGTGACCGTTTTACATGTCAGTCAGAATACCTCTTTCTATCTATTCTAAGTGGGTGGTCCTTGGCCAATTGAAGCAGCTAAAGAGCCCAGACCATGCTATCACTCACAGTTCTGGCTATGTGAGACTACAAAGTGTGGAATTTACATTACATTTTAAATTTCATTAAAAGTATGAACTTATGAATGACAGGTGCAACCCTACCCAGACTTTTTGCCATGATTCAAAGATCTGGTTACGTGAGACTATGTAGACCCCAACAAATAATAGCATCAGACTAGGTTTGACATTATTTGTGTAACCTTTGTCTTACCCTGTATGTGGGGGTGTTTGATCAACAGCATCAGGGCATATCTGAGAGTTGTGCTGGTGGTCTCCGTACCAGCTAGAAACAGATTTAAAACGGTCGCCATCAAGTTATTTTTGTTGAATTCTGTGTCAGGATTGTCTTTTTCCTGTTGTACCACACAAAGAAACAGTAAAACAGAAATTATATGTAGGCTACAGTCCTTCTATGTACTGTTAACTTGTGCTGTAGGCTATAGTTTGTTGTTCACACACACACACACACACACACACACACACACACACACACACACACACACACACACACACACACACACACACACACACACACACACACACACACACACACACACACACACACACACACACACACACACACACACACACACACACACACACACACACACACACACAGTATATATTTATTTATTTATACAACAGTTCGTTCTGGTTCTCGAATCTGAGAGACCCTTTCTAGATACTCTACCAGTATAACCCATTTAGCCATTTGTATCACTCCACTTGCAGCATTTCTCTCAGCGAGTGTCATGGTAGATGAGCAAACCCATCATAATTTTACAAATACTACTGTTGCTGTGTCTTGAAATGTAGTTTTAAGATTTTATTAGGTGAGAATGTATTTATTTAGACCTCAAATATGTGACTTATATAAATATAGCTCCTGTGTGACAGTTTGTCCAGACGTTGCCAGAGATGTGATCTCCAGGCCGTACTCATGTACCCGTCAAGAACAGCTTTATTTCGGCCAATCTTTCAGGATTTTGCGCTTATGTAGATAGTGTTTAAACATAAGGAATAATTCATTTTGGGTATATCAAATGGGCAATATTTGGTCTAATTGATCTATTACTATATTTTTAACTAAAATCCTATACCATAATTGTATACCACCAGCCCCGCTTTTGTACTTTTGATTGAACTGTTTATTTCCCATTGTATAAACTTCTTATACTTTTATAATGGCTAATATTGTTTATTTAAAAAATATTTTTCAATAATAGATGTAAATTTGGTGCCATCCCAGCCAACTGTCACTTGGGCCCTGCTTGGGCAACCCAAATGGGGCCCATATAAATTTGTCCATCGGCTCCAACCTCCAACCAATGTTTGCCCATAGGGGCACATGATGGGTCCATAGTGGGCTCTAAGTGGGGACCATTTAGATGTTCATTATATGGGCTCACTCTGGTCGCAATAGGTGCAAATATTGGGGCCGAGGTGGGCTACACACAAAAATCTTTTTGGGGCCCACATGGGTGATCACACTGGACCCACTAATGTCCCCATTAAGGTTTTATTGTGGGAACACAGTGGGTAAAAACTGGGCCCTATTTTTTTTTCTTTAAGAATTCCAGTGGTTAAAATTGTTAAAAAACGACTGCCTTCAATTGGCCAACTGGCATTTAAGTTTATAAACTAATATTGATAATGTGCTAATAATGTGAGCATATTAATACTGTAAACTTATTTCACTAAAATTCCACTAAAAATGATTTCCTAAAGTAAGGGTACGTTTACGCAACAACGATGTGCTTAAATCGGAGAAGTGTTTCCTCTGAGTTTTCCGCGTACAGACAACATCATTGTCAAAACGATCCCATTCACACGGATCCGCAAAAACGACTAAAAACACTATTCTGTGCCAGGCCATTAGATGGCGATGAAACACTATTGACTGAACACGTAATACACATGCATGACGTCATCATCTTCAGAGATTTTCTTGTTTGTTGTTTACATGGAGACTGCTTTCAGAAACTTGCACTCCTGTTTTCAAATCTTTGCGTTTTCCGGCAGCCAAAACACTGTTATCGTGTAAACGAACGGCCAAAACGCATAAAAAGTTTCACGTTTTTAGTGTAAACATACCCTAAAATTAAATTAATTGAACAAAATCATTAAAACTAGAAACATCAAATTAACTTAAATATCTTGCAAACAACTGTTAGCTAACAACAGAACACATGCATGTGCAATTAGAATTAGCTAAGAGATTTTTGCTACATCAACAACTACAGTTTTTTAGATAATGCAACATGCAGCATAGCATCAATGTTTCTTGGTCTTCTCCTCTACTCTTCAGCACAATGGTGACTCATAAATCTCACACAACATACACCCTTTAAAACCCAACAGAACATTAAACACTAACAGATCTACACTATATCATTATGTGCAAAAACACAAAATAACATTTCAGTTCAGCATATACTCTTCTTTACTCTCCTTGTATTGAGCATTTACTCTTCTTTTTATATAATAAATGCAAGGATCTTTAACCCTTTTAACCCCACAAGAACATCCTCTGATGGCCACATTACAAAGAGTAAAACAAACATTGACGCAGTGTATGGTTTGGACTAAACCATAGCTTTGGAGTGAATCAATTCGTGAGAAAATTAATAGAATATGTAAGTGATGATTGAGCATTGGTGATGAACACCTGTTGTTAAAAAGCAGAATTACTGAAGGAAAGAGAACATCAAGAACAAACAAAATAGAGATAGTACTATTATAGTACTAGCAAGGTAGTACTTTTTCATCAACAGACATTCAAACTGATTTTGTGATTATGAATATAAGATTGACCTGAAGAATATCAGATATCTAGATGCAGGTAATGCACTTGCATAGTCAATCTCTCTCTCATAATACACATTATACAATAAACTTCAATGAAGCAACTCAGCATTTCCTTCGTTGCTAGCTCTAAAGTGATGTTTTAGAATTAGTAACTGAGGCACTCAGCTGTTAAACTGTCAACTTGAGATATATATATATATATATATATATATATATATATATATATATATATATATATTCACACAGCAAAAAGACAATGACCAAAACTGATAAAAAAATCATTGTAAACATTAGATACCTGATTGAATCTGTTAAGGAAGCAGTCAATAAAATCCTTTAGGTCATTGGAGTCTAAATTCTGCTCATGCTCCTTAACCTTATCCATAATGAAGGATCTGATGTCGTCTATCTCTCTTAAGATGGTGTTATGTCTCCCTGGCAAGTGCTCCATTAGTCGAGGGAAGACGTTGCACAGCTGTTGAGAATGAGAAAATGAGTTGTGATACATTTTTAAAAATTTATTTACTCTACAGTCTGTGGCTCTTATTTGACTCTCCTTATTTTAGGAGAGTCAAATAACACTTATCAGGTGTGTTAGATAAGGGAGACTAAATGTGCCGGAATGGGACTGTTCTAGGACTTGGATTGGGTAACACTGGTTTGGAGAATAGCTTTAGCAATGCAGGTTATGGGTTTGATGGTCTGGAAGTGTACATGATAGTAACAAATTTGTATCTTGAATGACTTGTGATAAAAGTGTCTCTCAAATGGACAAAAGTACAAGTTCAAACCTCCTGCAAGAGTTAAATATTAATCTATTGATATAACTTGTAGTTCGGTTCGCTTGGTTTGTTTGATCCGATTTGTAGACGTCTGACAGAAATAAAGTAAATCTGGTTAGTAATAAGTGAAGCTGGTAATGCTGTTTGTGGAGTTGTTTAATGCCTCCTCTGCTGAGATCTTCAGAGATATAATATTTTCTTTTATCTTTAGTTGATTTCATCTAAGACTGTGTCTGAAGTCAACTGTAGTTCTTGTAGTTCTGCTCGTCTCTTTTTCTGTTCTCTTCTTTCTTTCAGTGATTCTGCTTGTTAACAGGCTTATTAAGGCTGAGATGACTCCATATATAATATACACAGATTTTGTGGCTCAGATGAGGTCCAGTTCTGGTTTACTTCTTTGCTCTGGCTGACATGTGGCATTGCTATGGCCTGCTTGTGGCCCAGATCTGGCAAACAGGAGCGGTCCACCCAAGGGCCGTCATGTTAATTATAGATACAGTAAGACAGAACCTCACCTGCTCACTGCTCATTCTCCTCAGCTGTAAGCAAAGGCAAGCGCGTTTCAAATCAGTGCTTCTCCTGGGAGACTAGCGTTAAATTGATCCCCCAGGCTTAGCGCCATCTACTGTTTTGGGAGAGGAAGTTGCTCAACTGCTCAATTCTCGCCGCATTTGTGAGAAAATCGAGCCGACAGTTCTCATAAAAAGCCAAGTGTCTCACAATCGTGACAGACAGATGTTTTTGTTTGCATTAGGTTTGGCATTTGTTCAAAGGTTACATGCAATTTCTAGGATGGTTTGTATTTATTTGTGAAAGATTATTTAGGCTCATTTATTTATATTTGTAAAACACAATACTTGTATATGGAGTAGCTGATTTTTAAACTGAAACAAATTTGACTTATGTTTTTACAACTATAAGCACTTATCTCTGGAAATATCTAACTATATCTGGCCAATTCTGCAGTTACACGGGCGGACATCAGTACTGCGTGCAGGATATCAGGTGTTAAATATATCCAAAGTTCGTTAGGAGTTGCAGAAACTTGATGGCGTGTCTGATTAAAACACGGGACAAATACCAGTCCTTTGCTCTCTTTTATTTTAGTTCAGGATGATTAAGTCTTGAGTAATTCACATGACAGGAAGTTCATAGATTCACATAGAGCTGATTCACACGATGTAAATGGACAGGTGTTAATGGATGGACAGGATGAACAGGATGGTCTCAAGTCACTACAAACAATACAATAAAGAAAATCAAGCTCAGATAATTCAACAATATACATATCGTACATATACTCAATAAACAAATTCAAACAATACAATTGGTAATACAAACTTACTTAACGCATCCTAAGGAAAGGACTCAAAGGACATGGTTGGGTGTCCATTCAAACACCCACACCTCACCAATGCAAAAGAAACAAAGGAAGGAAATGAGGCCTACTTATAGACCTTGACCAAGGGGTGTATGGGTAATGTAGTGCACTAAAGTTAGTATTGTAGTTTACTTGGAATTCTGGGATATGTAGTACACATATATAAGGAGAAACAAAAAAGGAAAGAAATTAAAGGGCCAAATTCACAACACTGTGTATGGTCTACTGTTCGCCGTGGATCAAGACGGAATTACACGTTTGATGATTCGAAGTGCATTCAGTCTTTCTGGTCATCCTCTTCATGTCCGACAAGGAAATCGTAACGAACTGTGGAGAACTCTGTGCTAGCTCACCTAGGCAGGTCAACTATCGCTAAATCTACAATGGACACGCTTACTTTTGGATTATTTAATATTTGTTCAATCAACAATAAAGCACCGCTGGTCTGGGATCTACTGAAAGTAGCAATATGCTTCACCTTCTGTCAAGATGATTTATGACCCCGATTGACAGGTGGGCGGGGCTAACCTTTGACCTTCCGGAGGGTGTTCCGGAGGTCCCTTTGATCTAGGGATTAACCTTTGACCTATCGATCGATCAAGTTGTCAGTTGTCTCTGATCTGGGGTATAATCATTTATTTTGACAGTTAGTTTTGCCCTATTGACCTTTGTATTATACGTCAAGTTGCCAGTTGTCTTTGATCCGGGTTTGCCAGTTGTCTTTGATCTGTATTATGACGGATGATTTTACCATTCAGTTTAACCCATTGATTTTGGCCTATTGACCCCCCGGTGGGGAAAAACTCCGGAAGATTCGGTTACGGAATTCCCCTCCATGCCAGCCGTGTTGGGGTTAGTGAGAAAATAATTTTTCTAATGTGGCATATAGATTAGAATAAATATGGTGTAAAATAAAACCATCTTACTTTATCAGGCGTTCCCAAAGATGTTGAAAAGAGTTCCTCCGAGTGATTCTCTCTCACCGGCCTTTTGCATCTGACAGGCATGGTCTCCGCGCTAAGTGTGTGTGTGAGACGCATGATACCCTTCCATTCCTGAAGCAGGGTCTATAAAATGGGGGTACTGTGAAAGTGAGAAAATATCTCACACTAACTAAAGTTGAACAACATTGTTCATTTAAAAGTATATAAATAAAATGCTTTTATCATTCATTGTAAAATAAATAACTAAAATGTACTGATCCAATTATTTTAGATACCCCGCATGTTTTATAGATTAGAAGAAAACATACAGGTTGCTAACGGGTGACAAAAAATAAAACCATCTTACTTTCCCGGCTGTCCCAAGATGTTGAATCATTTAAAGATCCCAGATTGTTTTCTCTCTCACAGCGAGTCTGTGGCTGACCAGCATCTTTTGGTCTTCTATGTATGTGTTTGTGTGTGTGTGTTACATGATACCCCTCCGCATTCCTGAGCTTATTGCTGAGGACACTGTGGAAGTGAGGACAATATATATCATAAATTTCACACTAAAGTTGGAAAACATTATGCTCTATATAAATTAAATGGTTATACAATTTACATCTAGTCATTTACAAAATATAATATTTAACACTAACTAGAGTTGAAAAACATTGATCTTTAAAAGTATATAAATGAAATGGTTATAAATGTGCAATTATTAATTTACAAATATAATATTTTACACTAACTAAAGTTGAAAAACATGCTGTTCTTTAAAAGTATATAAAATAAAATATATAAAATAAATATCATAGTCAATTTACTGATCCAATTATTTTAGATGAAATAAAAACAGTTTACATTTTCACAGAGTTGAAGTAGCTCCTAATACATAGATGTCCATACATTTAAAGTTGAAAAGATCCCACAAGTAATTCTCTCTCCCCCTCGTTTGACAGGCATGCATTGTGTGTGTGTGTGTGTGTGTGTGTGTGTGTGTGTGTGTGTGTGTGTGTGTGTGTGTGTGTGTGTGTGTGTGTGTGTGTGTGTGTGTGTGTCTTTTCAGTGGTCAGAACGAGACATTGCATGTGTTCGATTAGTGTTAATCTTATTTCATAGTATAATCATTAAAAGTTTAAATTATATCTTTTAAAAATACAAGATGTTTTAAATTAAATTAAATTAATTCATAAAAAAATGCTACATCACCAGTCTGTGGAAAAACTTGACTATAACTTTTTATTTATCAGGGTACATGTAAAGAACTTTGAAATTTGGGGCTCTCACAAGTCATCTCACACATTGTGTGAAATGTTCAATAATTCCTCAAGTCGTATCTGTGCGAAAATCCCCACATAGGCCTATCTGTAGTGCGAGAGCACCAATAAAGACATTTAGACTCTGTGATGCCTCAGGCCAGCCCCCATTAGCTTCAGGATATAGGGTGACAGAGCAGATGAGTCTCTGTGCATCGTGTAATGTTAGTCTGCTAACACCTTTCCAGAGCCAAAGTTTTGTTCGTACTAAGATTATTTCAAATCATAATCGTAGAAGTTTAAATATTTTAAAATGAAAAGATGGCTCAAATGAAATCTTCATAGTTTTAATACATTCATATCTTCTATTTTTATTTTAAAGATTACTGTAATGATTTTGTTTGACGGCGACCTAAAGTATAATTTTTATTAATATAGCCATAACAATTTTTTGTACTGTAACAGCGTATTCTATCCCGTACATCTAAAACACGACCGTCACAGAAAACTGCATTTTTACAATTTTAATAAATAAATAAATCATTTTAATATAATAAACCTGTTTTGCACTTACAAACCATAAAATCTCTATTTTTAAATTAAATTATTATAAAGTATATAACTATTTAATGAATAATAACACATATGTTACTAAAATGTATTCATACAAATTAAACAGTTTTATCTAAATTAATATATATATATATATATATAAATTACATGTATAATTACAAAAAACTCATCTTACATTTTCAGAGCGCTGAAGAAGTAGTAGAATCTAGATCTATGCAATGATAAAAAACAATCCAAACAGCAAATAGTTTTAGTTGTCATAAACAAAGCCCTCCCATATCCGTCAGTGATAGGGTGAGATGAAGCTTCACACCCTCACAGAGACGAGGAGTTACAGGCCAGATGAGCCTCTGGGCCACAATTATGTCAGAGCGTATGCAATGCAAGTCTGCTTTTCAGAGTTTTATTCATACTAAATTCATTTAAAAGCATAAACTTAAAAGTTTCAATTGAATCTTTTAAAATTAAAAGACTGTTTAAAAAAATAAAGCAAAAACTGTGCTCTGGCGTCTTAGATCTTATTTATACAAAAATATTTCAAACAGTATTTTTGTCCATGCCACATGAAACATGTTGTCAAAGTTTATCACAATGTTTTTTGTTGTTGTTGTTTTAAAAGAAATCCCAGGACTCTACATTGCTCTTATGTAGATTAAGTTGTATCATTTAGAAAATCACCACAGATTTTCAGAGAGACGCTGCATAAGTAAAGTTTGTCTTGAGTGAATATTTAATTTTACTCGCCTTAATTCAAAGCATGATCATACTTTTTCTGCTGTAGCTATGACCTATTGTACGTATAAGATGTATCATATTTACTTTTCTTGCATCTCTCAAACTATCCTTATTCATTGTGGAAGCACACAGGGTGAAACCCTTCACTGAGAATATACTATCGGTTATCTACTCAAAATATATGTAGAATTTTCAAATGTTAGCCTTTGTTGATGCGACAGGCTGTCTGTTGGCCGCATGAACAGACTTTGGGGAGAGCTGATGATACTATAGCAGAAAGCATGCCCCTTTGACCTCCTCGATTCAAACGAATAGTGCTCTCTAGCGACACGCTTTTTCAAATGTGTGTTGCAACTACGATAACCGTTATGTGCCAAGAACCTATGTGACAAGCGCCTCTCACTGACCTCCTTGTGTCCGTTTCAGATGGTTTCAGTCAGCCGGCTCTGAACGAAAACGTGTTGTAGAAACGCGTTGAGGTAGCCTAGTGCTTTTTGTCCCTCTCCGCTATTATAGTTTTTCAAGATGGCGGAACGACATGGAGGCCTCCATGGACTTACCCGTCAGAACATTAAAATACTTTTTAAAAAACTACTGTATCTTTAATTTCAGATGTATAAATTACAAATCTTTCAATTTTACAATTACATTTTTCAACTGAGTGAATCTACACATGGGAGATCTTCAGAAGTCATAACCTCAGGGGTCGATGGGGTCCTGAGAATATTTAATACAGCTTAAAACCAAAGATTAAGTTTAATGACACTAGTTTGCAACGGTCCCGCCAAAATCAAATACTTTATACGATTTGTATTACACTTTTCAAAGGGTAATCTTACTTTAAAGTTCGAACAAAAATGTAAAAGCACTTCTTCATGTTTGCTGTGTTCTGACACAATGTCAATAATTGGTACTTTTTTCCTTTAAACTTCTTTTAAAATATACTTTTCTTATTTATACAAAGGTTCAATTTCAATTCATTTCCTAGCAAGTATAAAGTAAAAAATATGATATATGATATGTCTGATGCAATGTTTTTGCAAAAGAAATATGTGCTGCAAAACTCCAAACAGTTCAACTCACAATGACGGCATTAAGGATGGCCAACGGCTTAGGGCAATTGGTGAAAACGTGCGTAAGGTGGTTTTCCAGATTTTCCGCCAAAAAAATCAAATACTGTATTAACCTTTTCAAAGATTAATCTACCTTTTAAAGTTAGAATAAAAAAACAAACATATCTTCATACCTGTTGTGTTCTGACACAAGGCCATTAACCGGTTATTTTTTCTTTTATAAATTTACTTTCTACAAATAACAGCCTGATAAATATGTACTTAATAAACGATTAAACGAGGCGATCATGCTACCAAATACGTCTGACACAATGTTTTTAAGAAAAGCAGTGTTTAAAACCAGATGATTTTTCTTTTGACAGACCTAGAGAAATGCCTGTTGATTACTAAGTTTCAGGCATAGTGCAAACAGGCAATGTTTGAGAACCCTAATATCGGTGTAATCTTTGCGCGGTCTCACCCTCACGCTGATCCAGGCATAGCTTAACTAAAAGAAAATATTATGGAAGTCATTATCAACCTTTAATTAAACCATATTTTATTTATTAATTAATATTAGGGTTTCGTGCTGATTTAAAGTTTTTGTTTGTTATTAACTAATACCTTTATTTTTTTACATCCAGCACAAAATTTTGTTCAAAAATTGTTCTCTGACCCCAAATAACCAGATAATGAATGTTCACAAACTACAATTAGATATTCTCCTGCTTAGTATGTGTGTAAATAGTTGCGCTTAAATGTTTGGGTGTATTTTGTCACACCATGCCGATGCACAGTACCACACTCTAGCCTATGGACTAACTTTAAAACATATTCTTTATACAGGAATCACACGCGTCCAAAACATCCATGTAAGATTCAACAGACCAAATCACTAAGAAAAGCACAGTCTATAATAATAAATACACAAAAGTTCGCAAATGATGGTTTTATTACTATTACTATTCAGATAGCAGACAACACTGGTTCACATTTTGAATGTCTGTCTGTTTTAGGTGAAGACTTTTCTTTGAGAGCCGTCAACATTCAGTGTTTATAGGAATAAATGACCATTAGTAATTTAAGTGTTTGTACTCTGAAGTATTTCTGTTTGAGAATGTCTGACTAAATTGCAACTTTCCCTCTATCTACGATGTGGAATCACACAAAGTATTAACATGCTGTTAATATAAGCAAGTATTACTTAAGTTACTTACTTATAAGTAAGTATTAACACGAAAAGTAAGCGCATGCTGTTTTACACGTAAACTATAACAACAGAATCACATCTGACTATTGCACTGAAAAAGGCGTATTCATTAAGACTGTTAAACAAAGTTTGGTGTTTAAAATTTAAATTGCACAAAAGTAAATGCTAGAGGTCAACTTGCTAAAAAGTAAATTCAGCGTGAGCCATTTAAAACAAATACGAAAAGCCATTCGTGAGCAGTTTTGAATGTTTGTAATTGACATCATTTTTCTTTTTGTACAGTTTGCCAAAACTATAGTCTACAACGTGGTCAAACATAGGAATTTATGAAAAACATGAACCAGATATCTCTACATGAGATATTTCTTTTAGAAAATCTACCTGCTACGTCTACGAAACATCGACATGAAAGATGAGTATTGCTGTTACCCATTAAACTTTTACGCTTCAAACTCGTCTAACTATTGCCCATTTTCACAGCACAGTCATAGATACATCGTTTATGTTGTGTATGTCGCTAAACAACGGTTAAGCTAATGAATTACCGTTGATAAGCGATATTTTTACGTGTAGGCATAGGTCTTTTAGGCCTGATCCAGAAAACAGACGTTGTGTTTTATGTCTTAATAATTGTTCTTCTTTTTATGAAAACATATCATAAATATCAATTGTTAGATAAATTATATCTAACTATCAGCAGTTATAGGCCTATGTGAAACACGCTCAGTCGCAGTCGGATTCTTGTTTATATTGAACATTGTTATTGAACCGCTAGTGTTCTTAAATTGTTTACCACAGTTTCATTTTAACAACACTATCGTAACACTTATCGCATTTTGTACAGTGTTTTCTTTACACTTTCACCCCATGGATATCCGTTTCCTACAGTTAGCTGTAATGTAAGTGGACTCTAGGCCTTCTCTTTTTTCATATACGACAGTATTTGCATGAATTGGCTTGATTTAATAAAATGATGGTTTAAACCACATTATATTATTATACCATCCTAGTTTTTAAATTGTGCTTAATTCTATATTTTAACCCTTTATGCGAATATAGAATACCGCAAAAGGATCTCTGAAATATTTTTTCGTGTAAAACATCCATGTAGGTTGTGTAAAACATCTATGTAGATCTATTTATGTTTTAAAAATACAGCAAAACAAAGAATGAAGACATCTTTCTACCAGTGACCCTCAAAATCTGCGGCATACAACAAAACACAGTACTTTTTCTGAATAATCTCACCAAGTGCGGGTGCTTGATAACTATTATCAAGCAGTAATGACGTGTTTTTTACGCGATATTGATATCACGTTTTAATTTCGACTCGATACATTTGAATGCGCTAAAGGTCTATAACTGAACGTCTTAATATTTGGTAAAAGTTAACAAAGCCTGCGCAAAATACGTCCTAGCTACTTTCTAAACGCTTGTTATGGAGCTTATTGCGAACATTCACTCATCCATATGTTTAATGTATATATATTGGTGTAATTAATAGAATTCTCTCTGGCGGCATATGCATAGCATCTCCATGACGCTACTTCTGATACTAGGTGGCTTTAATCCTATATAGCTGTTTACGACGTCATGATGACGACGCCCCTATACAACTACTCCAGCGGGGCGAGGGCGGACCACTATCAGTTGTCCTGATAGACTCTACACAGAGCCCAGCGTCAGTTATCGCACACAACCCCTGGGTCTAGCTCTAATAGTCTGCTGTGCTACTGCAACATCGATCAAAAGTCGAAGGAACATTGTCTGGTTGTTACACCGACTGTCAAAGGCCGCTTCAACCTTCCTGTTTGTCAGACGCAAACTTCTTTGACTCACATTTCTAACCCAAACACTGTGTTAACGTACAACGCCTGGACGATTGTACTGTAAGGACCTCCAGGAGATTACAGAATCTTTTATCATCGAATAGGGGACCGAAAAATCTAAAAACTTCAGAAATGGCGACGCAAACGCTGATGGAGAGCGACTCACCATTGAGTTCTGTCGTAGCGGGGGCACTGCGTCATCCGGCGTGTGAGTGCGGCACGGGGAAAGAGTGTCGTTTAAGAGCTACGCAAGACTCTATGTTTAAAGATCATTTTAGAGGCCCAATGGTTAGCTTGATGCACAGGATCATCGAGGCTGCGTGTGATGACAACAACAATTGCGAGAGGGATACCAAACGTGTGAAAAATCTCAAAAAAGAAATGGATGTCATAAAAGGGTTGGTTGGATCTTGGACAGATGTTACGCCCATGTTTATAAACGGCAAAGAACCGGTCGGAGTAATCCTCAGAAAAGTTCTGGATGTGATGCATGAATCTTGTGAGGAATTTGAAGTCGACGAACTACTCTGTATGTGTACGTTTGTAACAGATCTCTGTGTGTCACTGTTGTCAAAAAATGTAAAAACAGATGTTGATGAAATAGTTGAAAGTGTAGTCAGCTATGCCCTAGAGAAAAACATGATCGCGTGCCGCGACTTTTTAGTCTTGCTCGATCACCTGTAAATGTCGTTATTGTTTTACTTTACTATGTTGAAATAAATTATTTTCTGGTCATGTCCAAGCTCATAACTTATTCTTTAGGATTATATATATATTATATATTAGAAAGTAGCTAGGACGTATTTTGCGCATACTTTAAGTTAACTTTTACCAAATATTAAGACGTTCAGTTATAGACCTTTAGCGCATTCAAATGTATCGAGTCGAAATTAAAACGTGATATCAATATCGCGTAAAAAACACGTCATTACTGCTTGATAATAGTTATCAAGCACCCGCACTTGGTGAGATTATTCAGAAAAAGTACTGTGTTTTGTTGTATGCCGCAGATTTTGAGGGTCACTGGTAGAAAGATGTCTTCATTCTTTGTTTTGCTGTATTTTTAAAACATAAATAGATCTACATAGATGTTTTACACAACCTACATGGATGTTTTACACGAAAAAATATTTCAGAGATCCTTGTGCGGTATTCTATATTCACATAAAGGGTTAAAATATAGAATTAAGCACAATTTAAAAACTAGGATGGTATAATAATATAATGTGGTTTAAACCATCATTTTATTAAATCAAGCCAATTCATGCAAATACTGTCGTATATGAAAAAAGAGAAGGCCTAGAGTCCACTTACATTACAGCTAACTGTAGGAAACGGATATCCATGGGGTGAAAGTGTAAAGAAAACACTGTACAAAATGCGATAAGTGTTACGATAGTGTTGTTAAAATGAAACTGTGGTAAACAATTTAAGAACACTAGCGGTTCAATAACAATGTTCAATATAAACAAGAATCCGACTGCGACTGAGCGTGTTTCACATAGGCCTATAACTGCTGATAGTTAGATATAATTTATCTAACAATTGATATTTATGATATGTTTTCATAAAAAGAAGAACAATTATTAAGACATAAAACACAACGTCTGTTTTCTGGATCAGGCCTAAAAGACCTATGCCTACACGTAAAAATATCGCTTATCAACGGTAATTCATTAGCTTAACCGTTGTTTAGCGACATACACAACATAAACGATGTATCTATGACTGTGCTGTGAAAATGGGCAATAGTTAGACGAGTTTGAAGCGTAAAAGTTTAATGGGTAACAGCAATACTCATCTTTCATGTCGATGTTTCGTAGACGTAGCAGGTAGATTTTCTAAAAGAAATATCTCATGTAGAGATATCTGGTTCATGTTTTTCATAAATTCCTATGTTTGACCACGTCGTAGACTATAGTTTTGGCAAACTGTACAAAAAGAAAAATGATGTCAATTACAAACATTCAAAACTGCTCACGAATGGCTTTTCGTATTTGTTTTAAATGGCTCACGCTGAATTTACTTTTTAGCAAGTTGACCTCTAGCATTTACTTTTGTGCAATTTAAATTTTAAACACCAAACTTTGTTTAACAGTCTTAATGAATACGCCTTTTTCAGTGCAATAGTCAGATGTGATTCTGTTGTTATAGTTTATGTGTAAAACAGCATGCGCTTACTTTTCGTGTTAATACTTACTTATAAGTAAGTAACTTAAGTAATACTTGCTTATATTAACAGCATGTTAATACTTTGTGTGATTCCACATCGTAGATAGAGGGAAAGTTGCAATTTAGTCAGACATTCTCAAACAGAAATACTTCAGAGTAAAAACACTTAAATTATTAATGGTCATTTATTCCTATAAACACTGAATGTTGACGGCTCTCAAAGAAAAGTCTTCACCTAAAACAGACACACATTCAAAATGTGAACCAGTGTTGTCTGCTATCTGAATAGTAATAGTAATAAAACCATCATTTGCGAACTTTTGTGTATTTATTATTATAAACTGTGCTTTTCTTAGTGATTTGGTCTGTTGAATCTTACATGGATGTTTTGGACGCGTGTGATTCCTGTATAAAGAATATGTTTTAAAGTTAGTCCATAGGCTAGAGTGTGGTACTGTGCATCGGCATGGTGTGACAAAATACACCCAAACATTTAAGCGCAACTATTTACACACATACTAAGCAGGAGAATATCTGATTGTAGTTTGTGAACATTCATTATCTGGTTATTTGGGGTCAGAGAACAATTTTTGAACAAAATTTTGTGCTGGATGTAAAAAAATAAAGGTATTAGTTAATAACAAACAAAAACTTTAAATCAGCACGAAACCCTAATATTAATTAATAAATAAAATATGGTTTAATTAAAGGTTGATAATGACTTCCATAATATTTTCTTTTAGTTAAGCTATGCCTGGATCAGCGTGAGGGTGAGACCGCGCAAAGATTACACCGATATTAGGGTTCTCAAACATTGCCTGTTTGCACTATGCCTGAAACTTAGTAATCAACAGGCATTTCTCTAGGTCTGTCAAAAGAAAAATCAACTGGTTTTAAACACTGCTTTTCTTAAAAACATTGTGTCAGACGTATTTGGTAGCATGATTGCCTCGTTTAATCGTTTATTAAGTACATATTTATCAGGCTGTTATTTGTAGAAAGTAAATTTATAAAAGAAAAAATAACCGGTTAATGGCCTTGTGTCAGAACACAACAGGTATGAAGATATGTTTGTTTTTTTATTCTAACTTTAAAAGGTAGATTAATCTTTGAAAAGGTTAATACAGTATTTGATTTTTTTGGCGGAAAATCTGGAAAACCACCTTACGCACGTTTTCACCAATTGCCCTAAGCCGTTGGCCATCCTTAATGCCGTCATTGTGAGTTGAACTGTTTGGAGTTTTGCAGCACATATTTCTTTTGCAAAAACATTGCATCAGACATATCATATATCATATTTTTTACTTTATACTTGCTAGGAAATGAATTGAAATTGAACCTTTGTATAAATAAGAAAAGTATATTTTAAAAGAAGTTTAAAGGAAAAAAGTACCAATTATTGACATTGTGTCAGAACACAGCAAACATGAAGAAGTGCTTTTACATTTTTGTTCTAACTTTAAAGTAAGATTACCCTTTGAAAAGTGTAATACAAATCGTATAAAGTATTTGATTTTGGGGGGACCGTTGCAAACTAGTGTCATTAAACTCAATCTTTGGTTTTAAGCTGTATTAAATATTCTCAGGACCCCATCGACCCCTGAGGTTATGACTTCTGAAGATCTCCCATGTGTAGATTCACTCAGTTGAAAAATGTAATTGTAAAATTGAAAGATTTGTAATTTATACATCTGAAATTAAAGATACAGTAGTTTTTTAAAAAGTATTTTAATGTTCTGACGGGTAAGTCCATGGAGGCCTCCATGTCGTTCCGCCATCTTGAAAAACTATAATAGCGGAGAGGGACAAAAAGCACTAGGCTACCTCAACGCGTTTCTACAACACGTTTTCGTTCAGAGCCGGCTGACTGAAACCATCTGAAACGGACACAAGGAGGTCAGTGAGAGGCGCTTGTCACATAGGTTCTTGGCACATAACGGTTATCGTAGTTGCAACACACATTTGAAAAAGCGTGTCGCTAGAGAGCACTATTCGTTTGAATCGAGGAGGTCAAAGGGGCATGCTTTCTGCTATAGTATCATCAGCTCTCCCCAAAGTCTGTTCATGCGGCCAACAGACAGCCTGTTGCATCAACAAAGGCTAACATTTGAAAATTCTACATATATTTTGAGTAGATAACCGATAGTATATTCTCAGTGAAGGGTTTCACCCTGTGTGCTTCCACAATGAATAAGGATAGTTTGAGAGATGCAAGAAAAGTAAATATGATACATCTTATACGTACAATAGGTCATAGCTACAGCAGAAAAAGTATGATCATGCTTTGAATTAAGGCGAGTAAAATTAAATATTCACTCAAGACAAACTTTACTTATGCAGCGTCTCTCTGAAAATGTGTGGTGATTTTCTAAATGATACAACTTAATCTACATAAGAGCAATGTAGAGTCCTGGGATTTCTTTTAAAACAACAACAACAAAAAACATTGTGACAAACTTTGACAACATGTTTCATGTGGCATGGACAAAAATACTGTTTGAAATATTTTTGTATAAATAAGATCTAAGACGCCAGAGCACAGTTTTTGCTTTATTTTTTTAAACAGTCTTTTAATTTTAAAAGATTCAATTGAAACTTTTAAGTTTATGCTTTTAAATGAATTTAGTATGAATAAAACTCTGAAAAGCAGACTTGCATTGCATACGCTCTGACATAATTGTGGCCCAGAGGCTCATCTGGCCTGTAACTCCTCGTCTCTGTGAGGGTGTGAAGCTTCATCTCACCCTATCACTGACGGATATGGGAGGGCTTTGTTTATGACAACTAAAACTATTTGCTGTTTGGATTGTTTTTTATCATTGCATAGATCTAGATTCTACTACTTCTTCAGCGCTCTGAAAATGTAAGATGAGTTTTTTGTAATTATACATGTAATTTATATATATATATATATATATTAATTTAGATAAAACTGTTTAATTTGTATGAATACATTTTAGTAACATATGTGTTATTATTCATTAAATAGTTATATACCTTATAATAATTTAATTTAAAAATAGAGATTTTATGGTTTGTAAGTGCAAAACAGGTTTATTATATTAAAATGATTTATTTATTTATTAAAATTGTAAAAATGCAGTTTTCTGTGACGGTCATGTTTTAGATGTACGGGATAGAATACGCTGTTACAGTACAAAAAATTGTTATGGCTATATTAATAAAAATTATACTTTAGGTCGCCGTCAAACAAAGTCATTACAGTAATCTTTAAAATATAAATAGAAGATATGAATGTATTAAAACTATGAAGATTTCATTTAAGCCATCTTTTCATTTTAAAATATTTAAACTTCTACGATTATGATTTGAAATAATCTTAGTACGAACAAAACTTTGGCTCTGGAAAGGTGTTAGCAGACTAACATTACACGATGCACAGAGACTCATCTGCTCTGTCACCCTATATCCTGAAGCTAATGGGGGCTGGCCTGAGGCATCACAGAGTCTAAATGTCTTTATTGGTGCTCTCGCACTACAGATAGGCCTATGTGGGGATTTTCGCACAGATACGACTTGAGGAATTATTGAACATTTCACACAATGTGTGAGATGACTTGTGAGAGCCCCAAATTTCAAAGTTCTTTACATGTACCCTGATAAATAAAAAGTTATAGTCAAGTTTTTCCACAGACTGGTGATATAGCATTTTTTTATGAATTAATTTAATTTAATTTAAAACATCTTGTATTTTTAAAAGATATAATTTAAACTTTTAATGATTATACTATGAAATAAGATTAACACTAATCGAACACATGCAATGTCTCGTTCTGACCACTGAAAAGACACACACACACACACACACACACACACACACACACACACACACACACACACACACACACACACACACACACACACACACACACACACACACACACACACACACACACACACACACACACACACACAATGCATGCCTGTCAAACGAGGGGGAGAGAGAATTACTTGTGGGATCTTTTCAACTTTAAATGTATGGACATCTATGTATTAGGAGCTACTTCAACTCTGTGAAAATGTAAACTGTTTTTATTTCATCTAAAATAATTGGATCAGTAAATTGACTATGATATTTATTTTATATATTTTATTTTATATACTTTTAAAGAACAGCATGTTTTTCAACTTTAGTTAGTGTAAAATATTATATTTGTAAATTAATAATTGCACATTTATAACCATTTCATTTATATACTTTTAAAGATCAATGTTTTTCAACTCTAGTTAGTGTTAAATATTATATTTTGTAAATGACTAGATGTAAATTGTATAACCATTTAATTTATATAGAGCATAATGTTTTCCAACTTTAGTGTGAAATTTATGATATATATTGTCCTCACTTCCACAGTGTCCTCAGCAATAAGCTCAGGAATGCGGAGGGGTATCATGTAACACACACACACAAACACATACATAGAAGACCAAAAGATGCTGGTCAGCCACAGACTCGCTGTGAGAGAGAAAACAATCTGGGATCTTTAAATGATTCAACATCTTGGGACAGCCGGGAAAGTAAGATGGTTTTATTTTTTGTCACCCGTTAGCAACCTGTATGTTTTCTTCTAATCTATAAAACATGCGGGGTATCTAAAATAATTGGATCAGTACATTTTAGTTATTTATTTTACAATGAATGATAAAAGCATTTTATTTATATACTTTTAAATGAACAATGTTGTTCAACTTTAGTTAGTGTGAGATATTTTCTCACTTTCACAGTACCCCCATTTTATAGACCCTGCTTCAGGAATGGAAGGGTATCATGCGTCTCACACACACACTTAGCGCGGAGACCATGCCTGTCAGATGCAAAAGGCCGGTGAGAGAGAATCACTCGGAGGAACTCTTTTCAACATCTTTGGGAACGCCTGATAAAGTAAGATGGTTTTATTTTACACCATATTTATTCTAATCTATATGCCACATTAGAAAAATTATTTTCTCACTAACCCCAACACGGCTGGCATGGAGGGGAATTCCGTAACCGAATCTTCCGGAGTTTTTCCCCACCGGGGGGTCAATAGGCCAAAATCAATGGGTTAAACTGAATGGTAAAATCATCCGTCATAATACAGATCAAAGACAACTGGCAAACCCGGATCAAAGACAACTGGCAACTTGACGTATAATACAAAGGTCAATAGGGCAAAACTAACTGTCAAAATAAATGATTATACCCCAGATCAAAGACAACCGGCATACCCAGATCAAAGACAACTGACAACTTGACATATAATACAAAGGTCAATAGGGCAAAACTAACTGTCAAAATAAATGATTATACCCCAGATCAAAGACAACTGGCTACTTGATGTATAATACAAAGGTCAATAGGGCAAAACTAACTGTCAAAATAAATGATTATACCCCCAGATCAAAGACAACTCGCATACCCAGATCAAAGACAACTGACAACTTGATCGATCGATAGGTCAAAGGTTAATCCCTAGATCAAAGGGACCTCCGGAACACCCTCCGGAAGGTCAAAGGTTAGCCCCGCCCACCTGTCAATCATAGGGTCATAAATCATCTTGACAGAAGGTGAAGCATATTACTACTACTGAAGGATTGTAAGTTTGACTCAGTTTCTCTGTTTAACTGAGACATGGTAGCAGCTAAATGACTTCTCTCAGCTGAATCAGTCCATTCCGCCGGGTTTTGCCTGTGCTTGCCAACCCCGGGTTTCGTGTCGAGGTGGTGGGCTATCGATGCTTTACAATAAGAAATGGAAGGCGTCTACTATTGCTATACCTTTTGAATCCATGTGTGTTACAAGTTAATAGACCAATACCTACTATCATAATTACTATATACCGTCCTCCTAAATCTAATACTAACGTTTAACTGAACTTTCAGCTTTTTTTAACTTTATTATGTTCTATTTCTCCAAATGTGATTATAGTATGCGATTTTAACATCCATATTGATAAGGGAAGTGCCACTGAGACAAAACTGTATTTATCATGCTTGGTCAGCTTGGGACTAAATCAATTCATTGATTTTCCTACTCATTCAAAAAAGGTCACATACTTGATCTTATTTGTTGCACTGGATTAACATCTTTTAATTTAAGTCCTGTCTATATCTGATCATAAACTGGGGCCGGTGGCATAAACATTGCCATTACGTTAAGACAGTGTCTTAAGTTCTAGTGTGACCCACTAGCAGTTAGTCAGGGGCAGTCAGTCTTACTTTTCGGTATCAAATTAGGCCAATCTACGTTTTTATATAACTTATTTAAAAAAGCTATGAACAGTCTAAAAGAAACAAATTTGATGACTAACTTGTAAGACTAGTCTTAGAGGTTTATGCAACCGGGTTCTGGTGTCTTTTAGTGCCAATTTAGTGGTATAAAAGAATGTTCAAAGTCATATTATCTCTTTTCGTAACATTAAGAATATTGATTTATCAGTTTTTTCTAATGAAGTGGATAACTTGTTGAACACAGATGGACTATTTAGCCTGGATGAATTGATCTCACATTATAATGACCAATTGCAGAATATCTTGGATGTTGTTGCCTGTTTCCTTTGCTCATACTGCTCCTTTACTTCTGATCTGCGTCTGCTAAAAGCAAAAGGCCGACAACTGGAATGTTTACATGCAAGATCTGGTTTAACTGGACACAAGGAAATGTATGATCATCACATCAGAGACTATAGGGAAGCACTTTCTATGGCTAAATCAAATTATTATGCCAATTTAATAAATTAGTGTGGTGGGAATACAAAATTATTATTCTCTACAATGACTAATATTTTGAGACCACCTGATGCTTTTACATTATATTCACACTCTACTACTTTATGTAATACTTTTATCACTTATTTTAATGATAAAATCAAAACTATTCATAAAAACTTGAAAACTAACAGCAATGGGGCATGTAGTACCAGCTTCTCTTTTCAAGTCGACTCCTATTTAACAGCTTTTTCTAGTTTATATTTGCCTACGGCTGATGAAATAGCTGAATGTGTGCAAAAATCTAAATCAACAAGTTGTCAATCTGATCCTATTCCTACACATCTGGTTAAGTCTTGTCTACCTTATTTGTTACCGCTGATAACTCAAATCATACATTCTTCCCTTAATACTGGTATTGTTCCTTCATCTCTTCAGCTATAACTCCTATACCTAAGAAACCTGGTGTGGATAATAATAACATAATAAAATTTTTGACCCATTTCTAATTCAATATCACACATTTTCTTTCAAAATTATTGGAAGAAATAGTTGCTCGGCAGGTGCATGATCATTTAATAGAGAATAACCTGCAATTTCAGTCTGCCTATCACTCACACATAGCACGGAGAACGCACTTATTAAAGTCATTATTGATTTGTTGATGGCCGCTGTAACGGTCACCAGCTGGAGTGCCCTTGAGAGTCACCAGAGGGCACTCCACACCAGACAATCATGTTTCACTCACAAACTACATTTCCCATAACTCACTGCCCGGACTCATCAGCACTCATCTCATTCACCTGTTTCTCATCATCTTGTTTAGTTCACACCATAAATACCTGTTTTTCACATTCACTTATTGCGAAGTCTTGTTGTACTGTGTGTCTGCATTTCCGAGCGTTTTCCCGTGTTTTGTTTATTGCCTTTTTGACCTTGGACTGTGTACCCCGTTTTCTGATCGTTCTCTGTTTACCCTGACCTGGATTGTTTACTGGACCTTGCTTCTCGCCGCCTGCCTCGACCATTGCCTGTTATCTGGTTTTGTTCTTTGTCTCTTCTCCATTGTCCTGTTTGCTCATTCTTGACCCTGCCTGTACGACTATTCTATATAAAGCTGCATTTGGATCTTCACCTCCAAATCTAGGAGCAGTTCGTAACAGAAAACTTCGCCACACCCAGATCCAGCAGCGATATCAACCATGGACACAGCAGTCCAAATCCTGTGTCTCCGTCAGGGGAATCATTTGATTGAGGAGTACGTAGAAGATTTTGTCAAGCTGGCACCTTTCACCTCTATGAGCGAGGAATGCCTGATGATCTTCTTCCGAGGAGGGCTATCAGAACCGCTCAGTTCATTCATGCCCTTGAATGAGCCTCACGGGACATTAGAGAGCTATATTCAACTGGCCCTTCTGTTAAGCGGTTCTGTGTATACGGTGGGTGTGGTAGATGAGGAACTCCGTGAACCCACAGTATCCCCTCAGCCAGAGCCTCACGTCAGCCACGTCCAGCCAGAGCCTCACGTCAGCCACGTCCAGCCAGAGCCTCACGTCAGCCACGTCCAGCCAGAGCCTCACGTCAGCCACGTCCAGCCAGAGCCTCACGTCAGCCACGTCCAGCCAGAGCCAAGGTCTTCTTCACCGCTGGTCCCGTCCACCCCAGAGCCCTCACCTCTGGCGCCGTCCAGCCCAGAGCCCTCACCGCTGGTCCCGTCCAGCCCAGCACCCTCTCGGAGACGGAGGAGGAGGAAGAGGACTTCCTGCATCCTGCAATGCCCGGAGGCCCTTCCTGAGCCTTCCGCCGAGCCAGAGACGCTTCACGTCACTTCCGCCGAGCCAGAGACGCTTCACGTCACTTCCGCCGAGCCAGAGACGCTTCACGTCACTTCCGCCGAGCCAGTGTCAACGGACAAGATGGCCGAACCAGAGTCTGTTCACATCACTTCCTCCGAGCCAGTGTCTTCGGACAAGATGGCCGCCTCCGAGCCAGTGTCTACGGACCAGATGGCCGTCGTCACAGAGTCTGTCTGCTGTTCCAGAGCCGGTGTCTGCTGTTCCAGAGCCGGTGTCTGCTGTTCCAGAGCCGGTGTCTGCTGTTCCAGAGCCGGTGTCTGCTGTTCCAGAGCCTCCGCCCTGGCCGCCCGAGGGGTCTTCACCGCCCTGGCCGCCCGAGGGGTCTTCACCGCCCTGGCCGCCCGAGGGGTCTTCACCGCCCTGGCCGCCCGAGGGGTCTTCACCGCCCTGGCCGCCCGAGGGGTCTTCACCGCCCTGGCCGCCCGAAGGACTCTCCGTTCTGCCATGGCCGCCCGAGGTGTCGTCTTCGCCATGGCCGCCAGTTGGACTGTCGTCTCCTCCCTGGCCGCCTGAAGGGTCACCTGCACAGCCTGATCCGCCCTCGTCGCCTGCTCCACCCTGGTCTCCTGTTCCTCTTCTGCTCCACGGACTATTGCGAAGTCTTGTTGTACTGTGTGTCTGCATTTCCGAGCGTTTTCCCGTGTTTTGTTTATTGCCTTTTTGACCTTGGACTGTGTACCCCGTTTTCTGATCGTTCACTGTTTACCCTGACCTGGATTGTTTACTGGACCTTGCTTCTCGCCGCCTGCCTCGACCATTGCCTGTTATCTGGTTTTGTTCTGTCTCTTCTCCATTGTCCTGTTTGCTCATTCTTGACCCTGCCTGTACGACTATTCTATATAAAGCTGCATTTGGATCTTCACCTCCAAGTCTAGGAGCAGTTCGTAACAGCCGCGGATTCTGGACTTTTATCAATACTAATTCTTCTTGACTTAAGTGCAGCTTTCGACACCATTTCTCGTAGTATTTTAGTTGAGAGGTTGCTTTCCATTGGAATTACTGGTATTTCTCTTGATTGGTTTAGATCGTATTTATCAGGTCGAACTCAGTTTGTTCAAATTTAAAAAAATTAATCATGGACATCTCAAAATACTAGTGGCATACCTCAAGGATTTGTTTTACTTTCCATAAATTTGGTTTAAATTGTCACTGTTTATGCTGATGACACCCAGCACTATTAGTTTTCAAAGCCCAATTCCCAACTACCACCTTCCTCTCTTTTGCTTTGTTTATCTGAATTTAAATCATGGTTTACATGTAATTTTCTTAAGTTAAACAGTGAGAAAACTGCAATTCTATTTGTAGGCACTAAATCTAAATTGTGAAAGTTTTACATTGGCTATTGATGATTCTGTCATTTCTCCTTCCCTTCAGGTTAAGAGTTTGGGTGTCATCCTTGACAGCTTTTGAGGAACATGTAAATAACATTACACAAATAACATAAGCTTATTATCATCTGAGAAATATTAATTGTCTTCATCTCTTTCCGGTAACAGTACTGCTGTACACGTACATGCATTAGTTACATCTCGTCTTGACTATTGCAATTCTCTTCTCAGTGGTGTTTCACAGAAACTTCTTCACAAATTTTAAATGGTCCAGAATTCAGCAGCCTGGATCCTTACACGAACACCGTTCATTGAAAACATTACACCAGTTTTACTCCATCGGCTTTCAGTTAGATATCGCATTCAATTTAAACTTTTACTTTTCACTTTAATTTTCACCATAAGGCTCTCCATAATTTAGCACCTTCATATTTGCAACTACTTCATGTGTATTCACCAACTCAATGTCTTAGGCCTTCTTCTACTACGACTGTAGATCTGTATGTCTGACCACCATGGGATATAGAGCTTTTAGCTGTCCTGCTCCGAGTCTTTGGAATACCTTACCTCAAGACATACGAAATAGTTCTGGTCTTTCAAATTTTTAAATAATGTCTTAAAATTATTTTTTTTAGATTGGATTACTTTGATTGACATAGCTTGTGTGTATTTTATTTAAATTTTTGTTCACGTTTATATTAATTGTTAATATATTTTACTGTGTCCTTGAGTGTCTTGAAAGGCGCCCATAAATAAAATGTTTTTTTTTTTTTTTTTACATTTGTTACTCCTCTGTGTTTTCGCTAAAATTGACCTTTTGTATTTGCACATTGCTTTCTGTTTGTTTGCGAGTTGAGTTTTCCTTTCCAAAGCAGATCGAGTTTGTTTGCAAAATGCTGGATTTGTTTGTATAATTATGGCACAAATGTACTCCATATAATCGGCACCAGGGTTTGTTTCAATCGAACCAAATATGCCAAGTGTGACCACACCCTTGCAATCAAAACTAGTGTGTGTTTACACTTGGCATGTTTGGTTCGAAAACGAATCCTGGTGCGATTGCTCTGTTAGTGCGGTTCATTTGAACGTGTGATCGCTGCCATCCGGACCAGACCGAGATTTTTATTTTTGGTCTGGACCAAACGGACCAAGCAAATCGAACTACAAGTGTGAACACACCCTTACAAAGAGTTTGTGCAACAATCTTGTGTTATTCATGTGAGAGCATAAGAGTGACTGTTGATGAAGCTGCTCCTATGAAGGGCATTTCAAATCAATCACACAGGGTTTAAATTTCGGTTAGGGTGCTGTCTGTCGAAATGTTAGGATTTTGACGATTGACCCGTGCTAGGAAAAAAGGTTTAGCTAATTTACTCTGTTCAATCTTCCCCCTGTTCTATATCTTTTTATTTATGTTTCTTAAACATCAGGTTATTTGTTCCAGGGCACAGCTGCAGTGGTTCTAAACAGAATTTGAAATAACACTTTCCTGTTCTTTGTGTCCTGTCCTGCCCCACACTGTCTCATCTGCTCACCTGGCCCCAAGGGCTGCTGACAAACCGCACAAGTCTGGAGATGATCTGAAGCAAGTGCAGGAAGCTTTTGTCATCATAATCAAAGCGCTTCCCAAACACCAGGGAACAGATCACGTTGGACACAGCCCGGCTCAGGAAGAAGGTTGGGTCAACTGGTTTAGCTGAAGGAGAAAACCTCACCATTATCATTTTTAGCACAGACCGTCAACATAGACAAATCCTAGTACATAATAAATAGAGCGTGTTCGTCAGTTCCTCACATCTGGTTTCTTCAAAACTCTTCAGCAAATGCTTGCTCTCTTCTTGAATCCACTGTTCCATTCTTTTATGGCCCATTCCAAAATCCCTCAGTGTGGTGAGAGTGAACCGCCTCAGTTGACGCCAGCGTTCACCATTACTGATGATCAGACCTACAAACATTTAATCTAGACTAAATAACTTCGATACCTAGTATCTGTTTATAAAACAAAAGTAAACCAGAATCACTTGTACCATAGCCTTTCATAACTCTGTTTAGAAAGGGAATGGGGAATCTGGATGCAAAGTCAACGGCCTGGTCCACTAGAGCCTCTTTCACTGTATCATAACCCACCAGAACCACCGCTCGTTGAGGCCCGACGTACACCGTCATCACAGGCCCATAAGTTTTACTCCACTGTTGAGAAAACAGACTTTGCTATCACACGCCAGTGCAAGGTTGGGTAATTCATTACATTTACATTTATATAGTGCTTTTCTGGGTACTCAAAGCACTTTTACATATGGAAGGTGGTGATCTCATCAACCACCATCAATGTGCAGCATCCACCTGGATGATGATGGGACGGCAGCCATAGTGCGCCTGAATGCCCACCACACACTAGCTTACTGGTGGAGAGGAGACAGTGATTCCAGCTAACAGAGTTTTGTTACAAGAACGTTCCCAGAACCAATACTGAATATTTGGAGAATGTTTGAGGAACATCATACCATCAAAAAGATGTTCCTCTAACAGCAAGAAAACGTTTTTTTTTTTACATTTCCATTTCTTTACGTAAAAAATGTCCACGTAAAAAAATGGGAACGTAAAAAAAGTTGTTCTTGCCGTTAGAGGAACATGTTTTTGATGGTATGATGTTCCTCAAACATTCTTTCAACTTAGTTTTTATTAACAATTAAACATTCTAAGAACGTTGATTTGTAACATTCCAAGCACATAAAAATTTCCAGTTTCCTGAATGTTAATATTGAAGGTCAATATGATGTTCCTAAACATTATTTCAATCATTTAAACACCTGCTGTGAACAAGCACTGAAAGAAAAAGAAACAAGAACACAAACTAGAACTTTCTTCAGACACAGTCTTAGATGAAATCCACTGAAGATAAAAGATATTTAATCTGTGAAGATCTCAGCAGAGGAGGATGAAACAACTCCACAAACAGCATTACCAGCTTCACTTATTACTGACCAGACTGACTTTATTTAGGCCAGGCAGCTATAGAAGTTTTTATTGAGAACTAACAGAGGTTTAGATGTTGATGAATGATTGGTTCATTTGACGTTAACATCATGGGAACGTTCTTATAACAAAAATCTGTTAGCTGGGATAGAGCCAATCAGTATGGGATGAGGCCATGATGGACAGAGGCCAATGGGTAAATTTAGTTAGGATGCCAGGGGTTAAACAGAGTCAGGGCCTTGATTTAATGTCTCATCCAAAGGACTGGGACAGGATCATGTTTGTATTGACTATAACTTTTGGTTCAGCAGACTTATACGTTGCAGACATTAGAAGCATTCATGAGGACTTGCTCTGTAACATTGCCGAATAACATGGAGCCCTAGATGAGATCAGACGAGACCCAAGATCAGTTGTATTTTGGCACACCTTTCTGCCTTGCAAGAAAAATAAAATATACAGAAAATATGCAATTCAATTAAACTATAAATCTAAAAAATATCTGTGATGTCATATAAGTTAATAGTATATCGCCGTGATTGATAAATATTACCAGTGTGAATATAAGAATTTGGAGAATATTTCCCTGATCAGACCACACATTATAAAAATTATAATAATAATAAAAAAACTATTGAGTGTAATAATAATAATAATATCTATATTATAAATATAGTATAATAGATAAGTCTTTATCGCTGTGCGACTTTACAACTATACACTTCTATGGTGCAGACAACAGCCACCAAAGTTAGATGGAGCGGCACAATTCATTTTCAAAGACAGGATTGATTAGAATGCCACTCCTATAGTGAAGTACATGTGTGCAGGGGCAGTGCCTACTTCACTGCCATTGTTCAGTGTACCTGGGCATGGAGCACCACCAACAGTACACATTACAGTATGCCTCTCTTATGTGATTCCCCCTCATGTACACCACATTCTAATGAATCATACAGTAAAGCAACAGGTATAAATCACTAAGCATCTTGAGGTGTCAAAGAATGTTTGCAAAGTTAAAATGATAAACATTTCAAGTTAATTCTTTAGTGCAGATGATTGCACTTTGCCTAACACTGCAACATCCTTATGATTGTGATTATGATACTTCTCACATGATTTATTTAAAACATACAATTCAGACACAAAGTCCTGCCTTCTCTCTTACCTTCATAAAGCTTTTAAAGGGTGCACGCTTGTCAATTATTGGCAAGTTTCCAATCAGTGGCAGTGCCAGCGGCCCTGGGGGCAAAGAACGTCCACTTGGCTTTCTTTTCCATCTGACCAACACCAACACAGCAAAGACTAAAACCAGCACCAATGAGCTAGAGAGTTCCATCCCTCTTCTCCAAAATGTTACGTTCAGGTCAGTTCTTTCTCTTTATATCTGTCTTTGCCAGTGGCTTTAAAGGTTTTTATATGCACAGTGGGAGTAGATCAAGAAGGACGGGGCAGGTTCAAGCTGGAATGGGACAGAGGTGATGAATGTGAAACGCTTATACACATTAACCAGGGTGAACACTAAAATATCAGCCCAGGAATGGGAAAGTAGTTGGGGGTGTGATTTTAAAAAAAACAAAAAATAACACTATATTGTTTGTGTAGGAGGCGTGCTGCTACAACGGGATTCCAGTCAGAGAATGAGTCAGTGAATAGATTCTTCACAAAGATGGATTTATTGAACAGTCTTTGGGTTGTCATCTGAACCAGTTATTCTTTGGCAATGATGTCTGTATTTATGGTCTAAAGGAACAATAAAGAAATATAATTACGATCATGTTCTGAGAATCATTTATTCAAAGCGACTTACAAATAAGAACAATAGAAGCAGTTAAACTAAGAGTAGGACAACAAAACATAAGTGCTATAACCTTTCTCAGTTTAATCCATCGCAGAACCCGTACTTTTTTTTTGTTTGTTTTTTAAGGAAGAAAAAAGCGTTAATATTACTGGAACAATGATTAACACTCAAGTCTAAATCCTTAACAGTAATACCAGTTTTATAAATACAAATAATCATGATAAATTCTACAATTGTACATTACTAGTGTAAACACATTGGTGACGCAGTTTAGAATAACGTTACTGCCGATGATTATAACTTACTGCTAGCGTGTTTCTCTCGCGGCAAGCTATGGCCGCTGCGCCGCTCCAAACTCGTCGATGGTGACCGCAGACCGATCGTGGGACATCAATCACATACATTAGATAATCATACATAAGCACAAGACAAGACATAAACGCATAATACAAACTTAGATAAGCGTGTAGAGATGAACATTCCCCAAACCGTCTTCCTGTGTCCCGCTATAATCAGTCCGTGAGGCCAACAACTTTGGTTCCTAGGACAGGCTTTCGTACAGTTTGTATACTATGGTGGGCAGGATAAAATGAAACAATACAATACTATCAAGTCGAACCCTGAATAGCGATTTAATTTCAAATAATTTTAACTTACCAGATATTCATTAATATTAATGTAGAATATACAACCCTTATATTAGGCCTACTGTATTTGTCTAGATTGGAAATATGTTTAATCTGCCTTATTAAACCTTTTTTTCTCTCTTAAAAAAAACAGAATATGAATCTATCAATTTGCCACTTCTATAATTCAAAACTTCTATAACATCAAAAACCAAAAATCCATTTACTCTAAAATCAGCTGCAGGGTCATTATTTAGAAGAGCGAAGTAACTGTTTCTGTCTCTGTCATTCACTCAGTTATAAGCAGTTTAAATCAGTGTACTGACTGAATGCTGTCTGTCACTGCACTGGTCACAAATGTTTTCATGATTTATCAAAACTTTACACAAATCTTTTGCCAAATCAGCTTAGGGTCACAAAAATTAAAAAGAAAACACCATTAAGACTGTAATTACAACCCAGATAGCAAAGAGTAATTGAAACTATGTTAAATCAACATCCCGCTGTCAACGATAAAGTCATTGAACCAACGTCGAACTCTGATGTTGATTCTTCGTCATGTTGCACCCTCTATTATCATTGAAACGTTTAAATCATACTAGAGATCAACAGAATTTCAATGGTATTTCAATTACAATGGATATTGAAACAATGTTGAAATCCCAGCATATCAACAAAACTTCAATGGTGTTTTAGCCTATACCATTGGTTTAATCTGAAGGTCTGTAATTTTAATATAATATTAAAAACACTATTATTAGGCTATAATCCTGCTTTATCGACAGCCAGGATGGGCTAGCAAAATATAGAAAATAGAAACTATACTGTGGGGATCTACTCAGGCAGGCATACAACACAGCTGCAGCACATTCAAGCAACACCCGGGATCACATGATCTGTTGTAAGGTCACATGACTAATCAGGAAGTGATAAATGTTTGCTGCCTGCAAAACAGACTTTTTTGTGTGTTGATGCTAGACACTGTTGTGTGAGTTGGGCTCCCTCTTTTTTTATGCAGGTATAACTGGTCATTGTAGAACATGTTTAATAACTGCCACTGAATTTTAATACTAATTTATTTCATTTTATTAAGGGTAATTTTAGAAGCACCTTGCCTACTCTTCACGGAGGACACAGGCTTATGTCTGGAGGTTTAACCTTTATGCGATCACCCCCAGTGTGACTCGAGCTGCTGGGCTGCATTGGTAAATGCCTCAATATGTACATTTTCCATTTGAATGTTTTATATTTGCATTGAAACAAGTTTTAATGAATTTCTCTGTCTGTAGCAACGGAACGTTCACCTTTTCTCTGCATGTGTTAATGCGCTGTGGGACAGTTGAGCATAATGAAAAGTAGGCCTATATTTCTAGTTACGTTTGAGTTGACTATGCTATGCTGTCTTAATGAGGTTGGTAACTAACATGCTTGGTTTCTCTTGAAAAGGGACGAGGCCAGCCACTGTTTTCATGTGATTTGATAAGCATTTCCTTATTGTTTCCTGTTTGAATTTTGTTGTTTGGTTCATTTTGTCACTCATGTGCCACACTCATAGTAGAATTTTTAATTTATTTTTCTTGACTAAGTGTTGCCATTTATGCTGGTGGTTCTCCTCCCTAACTATGTTTTCTGTGTAGGTTATCCTTGTACAAGGCCGGATCCATACTGATGCTTTGCCCTTCCTCTTCAGGGGACCACACTGGGAGAGACACTGTATTGGTGTGTACTTATAACTACAACACGGTGTGATATTTTGTAGTGGTATCTAAAGATCTTAAGTGTGTAGAGCTTGCTGTGTTGCATGCGTCGACTGGTGCTGGGTTGCTGTCTCCTGTTTCTGTCTCCCCAGGGGCCTCCTGAGCAGGGGTTTTGCATTGGCTGATCCGACCTTCCTAGATTGAGGAAAATCCACCAGTCATTTATTCCAGTATTTTAAAGATCCGTTTTAATAACTTTTTGCATAACTTTTTGCAATAAAATATATAATAAATTTGGAATACATTTATATATCTGCCTCTTGTTGATAAACATATTCTTAGCCACACTACATTCACAGGAAGATTTGAGGTTCCTCCTGCCCATCATCAGGGGGTGGCGTAGTCCGACCTGAAATAAGGTATACTGCATGGCAGGTACCACATTTTGGCGTAGTTACGCAGGGTTAAAAAAAAAAAAAAAAATTGACATTTTATATTGCTTGTATGGTTTTGTTTGTGTATTCCTTGATTGTTAAAATAGAAACAGTGACTGGCTCTGGACAACAGAAGACTACAATTGGACGACCAAGGCAAATCACTATGGGAACCAAAGGCTAGTGACTACTACTTCTCAACTGAAGTGTCTTCGTTTTTATGTCTTTGGCATTTGTTCTGTTCTCTCTTGTGTGATAGTGAGGCTGTTAAACTGGTAAAATGAGGGAGGTGGAGGAACATGTGCCAGAGGAACTTTTGACTCTTCGGGAGGAAGTGCAGAGGTTACGAGTGGCTAATGAACAACTTCAGAGAGGTGCCAGCGCAAGTACCTCTGGTAATGGCACTACTGCTGGTGGGACAGCCCCCAGTGGCGATTTGTACTCACCAAATTTTCCTGGTCCACAACCTAGACCTGAACGTTTTGTTTATATTCAGAGAGAAAGGTAAAGATGGAGGGTGTTGAAATAGTGTTTACTGGACACGGGTTCTATGGTGACGACAATAACAGAGTCTCTTTTTAAGGAAGTCTTTCAACATTGGGGTGCACCTAAGCTCAAGTCATGTGGGTGGTTGTCTTTAAAAGCTGCAAATGGCTTAGACATCCCCTATGTTGGATATTTAGAGTTGGATATACAGGTACTGGGTAGAACCCTGCCAGAACGGGGGGTTTTGGTGGTGAAAGATGCCCCTCGCACATTACAACAACATTCCATTCCTGGGCTGTTAGGAATTAATGTCATTGCTCAGTGTTATAGGGAGTTATTTGCACAACAGGGTGAAGATTTATTTGCTTCTCTATGTGCTGTTCAGGCAGAGGCCTGTTGGGAGTCTGCTCTCCGCTACTGTCGTCGCCAAGATGTGTGCCATTTAACTCATGAGGGTCGGGTGCGGGTTCTAGAACGGGGTGGGGAGTTTATACCAGCGGAGTCACTTAAGTTTATTAAGGTCACCTGCCCAAAAGTCCCACATACGCTACCTGCCACAATGTTGTTGGAACCTGGAGGCTCAGATCTCGCCCCAGGTTTGTTGTTGTCTGCGTCGTTACTCAGTGTTACTAATGGTGTGACATTTGTTCCTGTAGTTAATGTAGGAGCCACTGTTGCTACAGTCCACTCAAAGCAAGTGTTGGGGATGTTACACTCAGTAGTTGACATTCAGGCAGAGCAGCTGAGGTTTGAGGGGTAGAATGGAGAGGTTGCCCGAGTTAATATGCATACTGCTGGTGAGCCACCTGCCTCCATCTTAGAAGCCCTTGCAGCTTTACACTGGCCAGAGCTTTCACCTGAAGAGGAGAGTCAAGTAAAACAGCTGTTAGAGAAGTAAAGTGATGTCTTTGCTAAATATGATGGAGATCTGGGTTGCACTGATGAAATTGTACATGAGATACCTCTTTTAGATGATGTACCCGTCAGACAAAGATATAGGCGAATACCCCCTACACAGTGGCAGGCTGTGAAAGACCATATTAAACAGCTTATGGATAGCAAAGTGATTAAGGAGAGTAGCAGCCCTTATGCATCACCCATTGTCCTGGTGCAAAAGAAAACTGGAGAGCTACGGATGTGTGTTGATTACCGCCAACTTAACGCCAAGACAAGAAAGGATACCTACCCATTACCTCGTATTGAGGAGTCTTTGGATGCCTTGTCAGGTGCCCAGTGGTTCTCAACTTTGGACTTGGCTAGTGGCTATAATCAAGTTGCTGTTGCTGAGAGAGACAAGCCAAAAACTGCATTCTGTACCCCCTTTGGCCTTTTTGAATTTGAAAGGATGCCATTTGGACTATGTAATGCTCCCGGAACTTTTCAGAGGCTCATGGAGCGAATATTTGGTGACCAGAGATTTCACTCAGTTCTTTTATATCTGGATGATGTCATAATTTTTTCTTCTTCTGTGGTCCAGCACTTGCAGAGACTGGAGATGGTCCTTAGTCGACTCCAACAGAAAGGGCTTGAGGCCAAGCTGAGTAAGTGCCACTTTTTCAGGAAGGAGGTGCAGTACTTGGGACATCGTGTGTCCAAAGAAGGTGTGGCCACTGACCCAGAAAAGATATCTGCTGTGAGTAACTGGAGGAGGCCCTGTGATGTGACTGAAGTCCGATCGTTTCTAGGATTTTGCAGCTAATATCGTTGCCTCGTCAAGGGGTTTGCCCAGTTAGCGGCTCCACTTCACCAACTAGTGGCGGACGTGATTAAAACTGCAAAGATGAGTAGGACCAGGCCAGCTGCGGTCCTACCCAGTATGTGGACTGAAAGATGTGAGAGAAGTTTCACTGAGTTGAAGAGGATGTTTACAAGTGCTCCCATTTTAGCATTCGCCGATTTCAACAAGCCTTTTGTCTTGGAGATAGATGCTAGTCACCAAGGTCTAGGTTAAGTCCTGTCCCAGGAGAAGGATGGAAAACTGAGACCCGTGTCATATGCTAGTCGCTCATTGCGTGGTTCAGAGCGTAACATGGAGAATTATAGCTCCATGAAGCTGGAGTTCTTAGCATTAAAATGGGCAGTCTCGGAAAAGTTCAGAGTATTTACTGGGCAGCAAATGTGCGGTCTATACTGACAATAATCCTTTGAGTCATTTTCAGACCCTGAAGCTGGGGGCTACTGAACAAAGATGGGTTGCTCAGTTGGCAGCTTTCGACTTTACCGCGCATTACCGACCAGGTAAAAATAATGCTAATGCCGACTCGCTCTCTCGTCAATACAGCACTCAAGCAGAGACCACAGTTCTGGAGACTGACCAGCTGAGAGATTAATCTTTCCAGCCGCTCATTTCCGACAGAACTGAGGAAGCCATGTCTCATCAAATTGGAGTCCTTCTAAGTCGATCCAATACTGATCTGGCAACGTTGCAGGGGGCGGACCCTGTTTTGAAAGACTTTCTGTGTCTTTGGAGACTAGGAAGGTCTCCCAGCAAGGAGCAGCGGGCCAAACTCACCAAGGATGTACAGCATCTCCTCCGGCAGTGGGATCGTATCCTGGAGAAGGACGGCCTGCTGTACCGGAAGACAACTGCCCTTCATGGGGAGCCCTACACGCAGCTACTCCTTCCCCAGTGTCTTCACCAGGAGCTTCTCCGGGGTCTCCATGACCAACATGGACATCAAGGAGTACGGCGGACTACTGACCTGGTGAGGCAGCGGTGTTACTGGCCAGGGATGGGAGCGGAAATTGAGAAGTACTGCCAGAACTGCCAACGCTGTGTGCTGGCTAAAGCTGTTCAGCCCAGAGTAAAGACTTATCAGGGGGTTCTGCTGGCCAGTCAGCCATTGGAAGTACTTGCTATAGACTTAACCCTGCTTGAGTCTGCAACAGACGGAAGGGAAAATGTCTTGGTCATGACAGACATTTTCTCTAAGTACACACAGGCAATTCCAACCAAAGATCAAAGTGCCAGTACAGTGGCGAAGGTCCTAGTTGACTGTTGGTTTAATCGCTTCGGAGTGCCAAAACGGATACACTCCGACCAAGGGAGAAGCTTCGAGAGTGCACTCATCACACAGTTGTGTAAGCTATATGGAATTGAAAAATCTAGAACAACAGCATACCATCCCCAAGGGAATGGCCAATGCGAAAGATTTAACAGGACCCTTCATGACCTCCTCCGATCACTCACTATAGAAAAGGGAATGGCCAAAATACATCTCCCAGTTGGTGTGGGCATATAACACCTCTACCCACCGCTCCACTGGTCATTCCCCTTACTCATTGATGTTTGGCGTGACACCTCAACTCCCTGTGGATTTCCTCTTGGGGGCTACTGACACAGAGGAAACAAGCTCTTGGGATGAATGGGTCTTACAGCATCAGGAACGACTTCAGGTAACTTGTGAACTGGCCCGCAAGAACATGGAGGAGGCAGCAGATTACCGGCAGCGAAACCATAACCAACAGGTTTATGATAAGAGTTTTACAGAGGGTCAACTGGTCTACTTAAAAGATCATCGTTGCCAAGGTCGCCGCAAGATACAGGATGTCTGGTCACCAGTACTGTACAAAGTTGTCAGGGCACCGACTGACCCAGGTGGGCCCTACACCGTAACAATGGTTGATGGAACTGGTAATGTCCGGCAAGTCCCCAGAACAGAGATTAGAGCATCACAGTTGGAGACTATACCATCAGTACCAAAGGTCCCTCAGCCATGCATAAAATCTGCTTGCCCAGAAAGTAACTTGACTTGCAGTGATGAGGATATCCTTAAACTGGATAGAAGTAGTAAGACCTATTCCAACCGCTGTTGTCACTACAGATCTGCCACCAACGGCTCCCAACGAAGTGTCAGAAGCACCGGTAGGAGAGGATGAGGGTTGGGACGAGGGCGATGGTGAAGATGATGACGAGGTGGGGAACTCCCAACTTCAAGGCAGGTCGCCAGGTCTTAGACGCACCAGACGGGCAACAGCGGGGAAACACCAGAATCCTCACAATTTGCCAAGGTCCACAGTATCCAGTGCTAATGTGGGGATGGTAGGGGCTGTTGCATTCCTTGGGATTGATGTTTGATCGTCGGGGGCGACGACACCTTTTGGAAGGAGTGAGTGTGGGGATCTACTCAGACAGGCATACAACACAGCTGCAGCACATTCAATCAACACCCGGGATCACATGATCTGTTGTAAGGTCACATGACTAATCAGGAAGTGATAAATGTTTGCTGCCTGCAAGGCAGACTTTTTTGTGTGTTGATGCTAGACACTGTTGTGAGTTGGGCTCCCTCTTTTTTATGCAGGTATAACTGGTCATTGTAGAACATGTCTAATAACTGTCATTGAATTTTAATACTTATTTATTTCATTTTATTAAGGGTAATTTTAGAAGCATGTGCCTACTCTTCACGGAGGACACAGGCTTCTGTCTGGAGGTTTAACCTTTATGCGATCACCCCCAGTGTGACTCGAGCTGCTGGGCTGCACTGGTAAATGCCTCAATATGTACATTTTCCATTTGAATGTTTTATATTTGCATTGAAACAAGTTGTAATGAATTTCTCTGTCTGTAGCAACGGAACGCTCACCTTTTCTCTGCATGTGTTAATGCGCTGTGGGACAGTCGAGCATACTGAAAAGTAGGCCTATATTTCTAGTTACGTTTGAGTTGAATATGCTATGCTGTCTTAATGAGGTTGGTAACTAACATGCTTGGTTTCTATTGAAAAGGGACCAGGCCAGCCACTGTTTTTCATGTGATTTGATAAGCATTTCCTTATTGTTTCCTGTTGTTTGAATTTTGTTGTTTGGTTCATTTTGTCACTCATGTTCCACACTCATAGTAGAATTTTTCATTTATTTTTCTTGACTAAGTGTTGCCATTTATGCTGGTGGTTCTCCTCCCTAACTATGTTTTCTGCGTAGGTTATCCTTGTACAAGGCCGGATCCATACTGATGCTTTGCCCCTCCTCTTCAGGGGACCACACTGGGAGAGACACTGTATTGGTGTGTACTTATAACTACAACACGGTGTGATATTTTGTAGTGGTATCTAAAGATCTTAAGTGTGTAGAGCTTGCTGTGTTGCATGCGTCGACTGGTGCTGGGTTGCGGTCTCCTGTTTCTGTCTCCCCAGGGGCCTCCTGAGCAGGGGTTTTGCATTGGCTGATCCGACCTTCCTAGATTGAGGAAAATCCACCAGTCATTTATTCCAGTATTTTAAAGATCCGTTTTAATAACTTTTTGCATAACTTTTTTAAAATATATAATAAATTTGGAATACATTTATATATCTGCCTCTTGTTGACTGTCCCTGTGCTGGGATAAACATATTCTTAGCCACACTACATTCACAGGAAGATATGAGGTTCCTTCTGCCCATCATCAGGGGGTGGCGTAGTCCGACCTGAAATAAAGTATACTGCATGGCAGGTACCACAATACCTTTGCGGTAACCTAGACTAGCACAAATGATACCCCATGCATTCAAATTAAACAATCATATTTATTGTGTTATTTCATTTTTGAAATAACAAACGTAACAAAATGCAAACTCCTGCGTCTGTCTTCCAGCTCCTCCCGCTCGGTCTGGGGCGTAGCGCAGCCACTTCTGCACAGCTTGAGCGAAGTCACAGGCATTTGCCGTTGTAAGACGTTGAGTCAAGGCATCTAGAATACAAGTAAAAGTATGCTACTGTGATTTAGTCAATGATTGGAAGCAGAACATGGCACGAACACAGTACACATAGGAAAGTCAAATACACACACACTACACACAGGGGTGGACGCAGCCACCCACACACAAAGGGTCACACACGGGTAGAATTAGGGTTGCCACCTGTCCTGGTTTTACCGGGATTGTCCTTCTTTTTAATAACCTGTCCCGGGAAATTTATGCACTCTCCCGGGACACTGAATGTCCCGGTTTTCGAAAGGCTACATGAATATGTATGTTCAAACTGTGTAGCGCGCGCATGACAGAGAGGGAGAGAGCGAGAGACCTTGTGTGTGTGTGCTAGTGTGCCTCAAGAAGCACATGTAAGAAGCGCATGTAATCGGACTGTGGTGCGCGCTTGCTGCACCTGAACGGCACAGAGGCGCGGGCGCGAACACTTGCTTTTTTCTATCAACACCTTAAAATAGGCCTACTCTATCATTTCTGGTCATAGAAAATAAACATCATTCGCAACTACTTTTATTTGTGTAAACTCACAATAACATGAAAACGTGGTGCTTTTGTAAAATAAAATAAAACAATCAGTCGCGCTCTTTTATGGTCTCCGTGAACTGGATCGCGTCTCAAAAATGAACAAACAAGCCTATGTGTAGGCTAAAGCATGAAATGTCCCCTTTTAAACGAACAAATTCGAATCGAAAGAAAATACAGTCTGATTATGTAATCCATATGAATTTCTTATCTAAAGGCGCCGCATCCGCTTTGCAGCGGAGACATGTTTCCAGCCGATTTAGAAAATACTATTAATAAACAATTAAAATGCCTCGTTACTTTTTCAGAAACATTTTTTATTAATAGCCTATAAATCATCTATAGCCTTATAGTGTTTGGCCTTAGAAAACCATTTTGTCCATATAATTTGTGAATATTTTAAATGTTAAATAAAGGGGCAAAAAGTCATGAACAAAAATCTGAAAATACATGAATATAGGCTATATTTTTGCGCAGCATTCGGTGTATAGGCCTACAGTTCAAATTCAAATTTAGGTGTTCAACCGTTCATTTTTCAATTACGGGTTAATGAAATGGATGCAAAAGTACACCGACTAATGGGTCATTTTAAAGCTTGTTCATGATTTCAATGTGTTTAAACGAGAAAACAAACCCCCAAAAAAGTTTATTTACTAAATTGAGCTTACTGTTTTACTGAAAGCACTGCATTCATACTTAAGCAGAATGACTTACCAAACATGCATTTGCAGAGAGCCATTTCTTTAAAGGACCGCTTCTGTTTGCCCACATCCTTATTTTTCTTGCCTGCCCAGTTTAGGCCTGAGGCCAGCTCATTGGTCATGCTGTATGCCAGCATGCACCGGACCCTGATCTCCTGGTTGGTCCCCCCAATAACGGTGAAGCGGGCCACCTATCAAAATAAAAAAGTAGCTATTTTCAGGTTAAAAACTAAATTTTTAAAAAGCTCTTTTTCAAAGATAATGTAATGTTGCTCTATGTAGGTTTGTCAATTGTCAAGTCTGAATTTAACTGAGATTGATAAAGATGTGCTAAAATATCAGACATTGTTGACTGGGACATTTTAAAGTGATGTTTGTTTCTATCCTCGTCTGGGATGAGCTTAAACACAGATAGTTTAACAGATTTGTCAAACAGTTTAACAAAATTGGTCAGATCAGTGATGGTCAATCAGAAGAATGATGTGACCACTATTTAATCATTAAATAATTACCATTGCCTTCCTAGTCTCCTGGGACTGGAGTGTCACCTCTGCGTTCTCCAGCTCCTCCATGCTGTGCAGAAGCAGTTTCAGTGGCTCTTCAGTCAAGGCCACCACCCCAGCGCTTTGGCCACACCTACAGGACTGGCGGAACTCTCAAAAGTCCTGCAGCAGGACCTCCTTCGTCAACTCTGTGACAGTGGTGAGCAAATTCTGCAAGGTTACATCTATTGACAGGAATAACAAATAGTTTTGGGTTGAGTGCAAAACTTTGCATTCCTTTATTTTGTAATGTAAAAAAGCATAAAATAAAGAAATTAAGAGTTTGGTTCCAAAATGCTATATCTCCATTTTTAAAAACATTAAAAAAAGTCATGTTATTTAATTCTGTAGTTCAGGTAATGTCAATCAAATTGCTTTTTTGTTTTGATTGAGTAAAGATAAATAACAATACCCAATTGCAGTTCAACTGAAATTACTTGCGAAACAAAATTATTTATGAAAATTAATGAAAATGGTGGGTATAGCATTTTGAAACCAAACTCTTCAAATGGTCAACCCAATTTCAAATATACATGAGGGATGTTAAATGCTATAGGTAGGGGATTCAACCAAGCACCAATCACAATATTTAGTTAGTTTTTAACTGTTCTATAGAGAATGCAAACCACTGTAATATTTAGGTGTTTTAATGCACAAGGCTATTCAGTTCATATATCAACGGAATCCTATAATAATCCCAAGGCACAACAGTTTTGCACTTGTCTTTTAAAAGCTGCCTGGCGGAGTCTCTTGAGTCTGTGACAAATATGGAAGAAACATTTTTTTATCCATAAGACTGGCTATAGGTATTTGGAATAACATGAAACTCTCTCTTCTAAAACATACCTTCTGGAGAGAAATTGGGTGTACACTGGGGAGTGCCGGCAGAAGCCACTGGCAACTGAAAATCTTCAGCAGAGAAGGTAATGGGTTGGCTGTTGGGGTAGGGCAGCGGAGACTGGCATCTGGCTGGGGCGGGCAGGGTTTGGTAGCTGGTTGGGTTGTTAAAAGTGGTCTGGAAATTTACTGGGGCTAGAGGTTGAAGTTGGGAGGATGGAGAGGGAGACTGCAGAGTGGAAAGCGTCTGGTTATTCACTGGGACTAGAGGTTGGAGTTGGGAGGTTGGAGAGGGAGAATGCAGAGGGCTGGAGGCTGTTGGTGTGTATGACATGGGGGTGTAAAAGATGTTACAGGTTATTATGCTGAATTGGCTTCTCTGCTTACTTTGTTATACAAACCACACTGTGGCCTATGTTACACCACACCCTTAGACAGCCCTTTAGGGACAAAATCACAGGCTGAGAAGCAGCAAGACAGCCAGCAGTCTCCACACCAGTCTCCAATAATTTACTCACCCCCATGTCATCCAAGATGTCCATGTCTTTCTTTCTTCAGTCGAAAAGAAATTAAGGTTTTTGATGAAAACATTTCTTGGGGTCCAAACGGTTCAAGGTCCAAATGACCGTTTTAGTGCAGCTTCAAAGGGCGATCGGTCATTTAAAAAATAAATATAAAAGTTTCAATTTTATAAGCACAAATGCGCATCACAGAATGCATCACAGAACAGAGCAAGGCGAGCATTTGTACTTATAAAACTTGGTTTCGCTAGATAAGACCCTTATTCATCGTCTGGCGTCGTTTAAAGCCCTTTGAAGCTGCACTGAAACGGTCATTTGGACCTTGAACCGTTTGGTGCCCAGTAAAGTGCATTATATGGAGAAAAATCCTGGAATGTTTTCATCAAAAACCTTAATTTGTTTTCGACTAAAGAAAGAAAGACATGGACATCTTGGATGACATGGGGGTGAGAAAATTATCAGCAAAAGTTTTTTTTAAAAGTGAACTACTCCTTTAAATCCTAATCAATCAGGTGGTCATGTGCTGCTAATCAAGGTCCTCAGATGCAGTGCACCTGAGCAGAGGTAGAGAATGGGAGGAGAACGCACAAACACAGGGAACACTACCGTAACATCTACTATACTGTACCTGGGAACAAAATTTTTGGAGCTTGGGGATATTTACTCCGAGGTTTTCTTCATCAGAGTCATCCGAATTCTTGTAGATTAGGTTTGGTCTAGAAGTGAACATGGACAAACTATAAATACACTGCATTATTTACATTTGTTCATCTGTAGTTACTGAAATATTCAAAATGTCAACTACTCCGATGTTACAGTAAACATATTTCTGAGGATGGCCATGTGCACATACAATTCAGCAGCTTCGCACTGTGAATTTGGAAATTATTACTTCTTTCTCCTTTTCTGAAGCTGTTGGCTCTCCTCCTCTGACTGGATATCAGTGGTGTCGCATTGCTGCTTCAAATACCTCTCCAGGCACCTCTCTGCTTCCTCAAAGGTATCTGCAGACACAGAGTTGTTATGAAATACTGATACAAAGGGCTATGATAAAATGTCAACCCGATTTAACAATATCCACCTTGGCTTATGAGGACCCTGACAGGCTCATAAGTCTGCCAATTTTCTTTTGGTTCCTCCCTCCTCTTGATGGCAGCACGAACCTTGCCAGACTCTTTTAGAGGGTATGGAGGCCAGAAAACGTTCTCCCCCTGAAGCCATATGTGTGGCACAACTTCTGTTCCACCACTGTGGAACTTTACAAGGCACCACTGCTTCATACTATTTTTATGGTAAATAGAATGTTTGGTTATTAAGACATGAACTGATTTTTATGAACTTTTTTATGAACTGTAGTGATTTTTATGAACTGATTTGTACAAAAATGATTTACTTTGTATGTATGAGGGGAATGGCTATGAACTCTTTTTTTTTTATTGGGGAAAAGTATATATTTGTTTTTTATTATTTGGAGCTTTACAACACCAACACGGCTGCTTAAGTCCCACACTTTGTAACAGCCAATGATGGCTGATTCGAAGGGGTATTGGAAATATGATTCCTTCTTTGTGAATTTCCGGAAGATCACATATGTTTCCTCAGCTACTTTTTCTACATTTAGAAAATACACACATGACCCGAACGATGCATATGGAGAACACTGGGGTGTCCAGCCGCAGGTGGAATATTTCAACCCCAGGGGTGGCAAGGTGGCTTGCCAAGGGAAAGACACATGCTCAGAGAAGCTTACAGTGGAATACATATGTGGGGGTAGCTCCGGAGAGGGACCATGCACACGGGAGGCACCTAGCCGACGCACAGGCAATAGACACTGGCGCTAGCATCAGAGGTGCTGGAGGAACTCAGGGCTTGCGTAGAAGCTCACCTGAGGAGAATATCGCACGTATCCAGTCCGTGGAGTGGAATGGCGAGCAAGCGAAGACACCTGAGCGGGTCCAGTACTAGCTAGTTGAAGCGAGTACATGAGAGGACACTGGCTCCACTCGGAGATTGTAGAATCTGGCGAATGTGTTAGGTGTCGCCCAGCCTACAGCTCTGCAGATGTCTGTTAGCGAGGCGCCATGCGCTAGAGCCCAAGAGGATGCCACACTCCGGGTGGAGTGGGCAGTCACACCAAGGGGGCACGGTCGACCTTGCTGCTGGTATGCCAAAGCAATGGTGTCCACTATCCAGTGAGACAAGCTCTGCTTGGAGAGAGTCTTTCCCTTCAGCTTCCCACCATAACAGACAAAGAGCTGGTCTGAGGTCCTGAAACACTGCCTCCTGTCTACATAGGCGCGGAGAGCGCGTACTGGACAGAGCAGTGCCAAGGCTGGGTCTGCCTCCTCCAGGGGCAGCGCTTGCAGGCTCACCACCTGGTCCCGGAAGGGAGTGGTAGGAACCTTGGGCACATATCCAGGCCGGGGTCTCAGATCACGTGAGAGTAAGCCGGCCCAAATTCCAGGCACGCTTCGTCAACGGAGAATGCTTGCAGGTCCCCTACCCTCTTGACAGAAGCCAATGCAACTAGGAGCGCTGTCTTCATTGACAGGAACTTAAGCTCCACTGATTGCAGAGGCTCAAAGGGAGCACTCTGCAGGGCAGTTAGAACCACTGCGAGGTCCCAAGAGGGAACGAGAGGAGAGCGAGGAGGATTCAGTCTCCTCGCTCCCCTCAAGAACCTGACGACCAGGTCGTGCTTCCCTAAGGATTTACCTTCCACCAAGTCATGGTGTGCGGCAACATAAACTTTGAGGGTGGAGGGAGACAGCCTTCGCTGCAACCCATCTTCAAGGAAGGAAAGCACTACACCGACCGAACACCTACGGGGATCTACTCGGCGAGAAGAGCACAAGTTGACGAAGAGGTTCCACTTCGTATCGACGAGGGTGCCACAGGGAGGTGCTGTCGCGAGGAGCACCAGTTTGGAGAACCAAGTCCGGGTGGGCCAGTACGGCGCAACCAGAAGGACCTGCTACTCATCCTCCTTGACCTTGCGCAAGGCCTGTGCTAGAAGGCTCACTGGGGGAAACGCATATTTGCGCCCCCGCTGCCAGCTGTGCGCCAGAGCATCCGTGCCGAGCGTGCCCTCGGTCAGGGAATAATACTGGTCGCAATGGGTCGAGTCGTGAGAGGCAATCAGATCTATCTGTGCGTCCCCGAACTGGTCCCAAATCAGCTGAACCGACTGGGGATGGAGTCGCCATTCTCCAGGGAGGGGCTGAAGCCGTGAGAGCTCGTCGGCTGCACAGTTCAGGGCTCCGGGAATATAAATGGCTCGAAGCAACCTCAGATGCTTCTGACTCCATAAGAGGAGGTGGCGAGCGAGTTGCGACATACGGTGGGAGCGTAGACCACCTTGATGGTTGATGTACGCTACAGTGGCGGTATTGTCTGATCAGACTAGTACGTGTTGACCCTTGAGCAACGCCAGAAAGCGGTGCAGGGCAACGCGTACTGCCAGCAACTCGAGGCAATTGACATGCCATAGGCGCTGGGGTGCTGTCCAGGAGCCCACGGCAGCATGTCCATTGCACATGGCGCCCCAGCCCGTGGTGGAGGCATCTGTTGAAACAACAACATGCCGGTAAACTCGTTCCAGGAGGACACCTGTCCTCAGAAAACTGAGGTTCGACCACGGGGTGAAGGTCTGACGGCAGGTCGGAGTAACTGATACTCGGAGCGTGCCTTGTTGCCATGCCCACCTCGGGACTCGGTCGCGAAGCCAAAGCTGAAGCGGTCTCATATGAAGCAATCCGAGCGGCGTCACCGCGGCTGCAGATGCCATATGCCCCAGGAGCCTCTGAAAATGTTTCAGTGGAACCGCACTCTTGCTCTGAAATTGTCTCAGACAAGTCAGCAGTGACTGTGCGCACTCGCTCGTAAGCTGCGCGGACATGGCGACCGAGTCGATGTCCATGCCGAGAAAGAGATCCTCTGCACGGGGCAAAGTTTGCTCTTCTCCCAGTTGACCCGAAGGCCCAGACGAGCTAGGTGCCGGAGCACAAGGCCCCTGTGTTCGCAAACCTGGTCTCGAGAGTGAGCTAGGACAGTCAGTCACTGAGATAGTTCAGGATGCGAACCTCGTGTTCCCATGGAGGAACAAGGGCTGCCTCTACAACCTTTGAGAAGGCGCGAGGAGACAGGACTAGCCCGAATGGGAGAACAGCGTACTGATATGCGCGCGTCCTGACAGCAAACGGAGACATAAAAGTAGGCGTCCTTCAGGTCGATCGCTGCAAACCAATCCTGTGGCCGCACACATCCTGAATGCGTTTGGCCAGGAGCATCTTGAATGGCAGCCTGTGAAAGGACAGTGCAGATGTGTAGGTCCAGGATTGGCCATAACCCACCAGATTTCTGATTTCTCATTTCGGCTGGAGGGACAGTCTCAATCGTACCCTTCGCCAGTAGGGTAGCAACCTCCGCTCTCATGATAGGGGATTAGCCACCGACCATAGTGAAGCGGACTCCCCTGAAGCGGGGAGGAGATAGCCGAGCCGATGGTTCGGGCGACCAAGCGGAACAGACAGGGAAGCTCTAGGCAGGCTCCCAAGAACTGTGCCAGCGGAGTCAACGAAGCACAGACGTCCCCTCGGTGGTGCAGTGAAGCGGAGTAACCGGCCCAGAGGTGGACGGCATAGCGGCCCAGAGTGGGTGCACGGTCATAACCGCACCCTGACAAAGGAGGCCAGGGAAGGACCAGCGTTCCTCGGGGGCCTGCTCTGCCAGGGGTCTGGCGACGGAGGGGGATGAGAGCGGTACGGTCCAGGGACGGCACACACTGTCATCCGGCTCTGAGACGGGGACGGGGCGCACCGTGTCGTCCGAAACTCTGTATGCTCACAGACGAGAGAGTCAGTTCTTTCTGAATAAGAATTCTTCCCCAGCCCTCCACCGGGGAAAGGAGTGGCGCTGCTACCAACTCCTGGAAAGAACTGAGTCCCATCCCTGAGCAGCCCATCTCAAACGTGCCGCTTAACCCGACGTTTAGCGGGGGGCGGGGCTGGAGAGGGCTGAGGCATCCCCCCACGGTCTTCCAAAGCCAGCCTGGGTGAACGGGCGGGGTTGGAACCGTGGGAGGGCGCCTTCGGCGGTTGGCAGACTGAGGGATCTGAGCGGACGGCGGGGCTGTCGGCAGAATAACCTCAATCTGCTCACAGGCAGTTGAGAACTGTTGGGCAGAAGTACTCAACCGCACCGCCGAAGAGGCCGACCTGGGATATGGGGGTGTCGAGCAGACGAGTCCGCCGACATCCTGCACATCAGACCGGTCAGCCCCAGAGTGGTAAACATCACATGACTTGGAGAGCGCACGGCCACCTTCGCCGCTCGGAGAGCAATGTCAGTGGCGGCGCGGTTTTTGGTAGCTCATTAAAGAGCCTCGAGTCAGTCCCGCCCTCATGCATAACCATGAGCATCTGGGTCAGGTAGACAAGCAGAATGGTCATGGGATGCAGTGAGGCGGCTGCCTGTCCTGTGGCACTATAGGATTTCGCCACAGATTAGTGTAGACAAAAAGAACTACAGGCTTCGGACGGGTGCTTAGGATTGCGCCGGGAAGCACTCTGAGGACACAGTAGCATCGCAACAGAGCGTTCAACCGGGGGGACCCCAGTGTACCCATGGGCAGCGGCCCCGTTGAGGGGAGGGAAAGGCGGATGAGACCAACGAGCGGTCCTGAGAAGACACGGGGGTCTTTCAGGGCGTCGAGATCTCATCATGCACGTCCGGGAAGAAAGATATTGGGGTTTGCCGTGGACGCGGGTCGGCGGCCTTACCCAAAAACCAATCGTCCCAGGAAAGCATGGCCATCATCTCTGGATCAGACTCAGGCACAGCCATAGCACACCAGAAGGTGGCAGCTGTGACGAGTCGTCACTTAGTGATGCTGCTACAGACATAGCACCATCCTCTGTAGCTTCAAATGAAAACACACGGGCCACCCGAAGGTAGACTCGTGGAATCACCTGATCGCTAGCGGGCACCGTCATTGAAGAGGGGGGCTGGGGTCACGGAAACAGAGTCGGCGCCTTGTTCCAGACCATCACCCTCAGGTCACCCTGGCCACCAGCCGAAGATCGGGGGGTGGATGAGGGGACTTTCACTCTTGCGAGTTCACCGAGTCTCGACCTAAATGACGCAATGATCATGTTCCCACGGAGAGAACATGAATCACCCACGAGCGCTGTTCAAGCATGATCAAAGCCCAAACCGCGTGCGAGCTCTTTTGTGAGAGGAGAAAAAAACTCCGATGTTGAGGCGAGCAGGGAGAAAACACACTCACTGGCAGATCACTGCACAGATCAGCAGGCAATGTGAACTCGCTGCAGATCGCCGTCACACCAACACCGGAGAGAATGGCTCGTCTCGTAGAGCGAAGTCAGAAATGGCTGTGGAGTGTAGAGATACTCTTGGCTCCGAAGCGAAAACATAACTGCATGTTGCCGGCGTCCTCCTTTTATACCCACGAGGTGGGGCGGAGTTGCGTCATGCAAATTCTGCAGACCCATGGCATTTCTTTGCCATTGGCTCGTTTTTGTATACTCAAAGTCGATAGGTGTTCTAAGCGAAACCCCATTCGTCGTCATCCGACGTAACTCGGAGTGACCACAAAGGGAACTTTAGTTACAACCTTTCTATACTGATCCCCATGTCCCAAATGAGGCACCAATGGACCATCATGATGGAGGTGCATGAATTTATGGCCTTTGTTGGTTTGGGGTGTCTGAGGGTCTCTTTCAGAAAGTCTTTTAACTATTTGCTGTAAAGGCAAATGAGGTTTGTGCAGTAAATGTTTCAGTTGGGCCAAATAGTTCTCATAAGGAAAGGCAGCAATGTTATCTAAGGGACCATAAAGATGATATTCTGCTGCCAGGTGTGTCAGCTGGTGGACATTGTAAGTTATTTCACTTCTGCCATATAGCTGCCCAAATTGACTCACAAATGAAATTAGCAATTCGTAAGCACAGTCCACCATTTTCTCTGATGTCCCAGGAGACAAAAGGAGATGCATAGCAACAGAAAACAACATAAAGTTGTTAAACATCTCCAAAGGAATCGTATCTCTCAGCACTACAGGGCCAGCGTATAGCATAAAATACCGGAGCTCGGTTGCTTTCCACCTATCAATTTCTGCGAGTTCCCTGGGTTTGCGACTGAACTCAGTTGGAGTGTAAGGTGTCAATGCCTTCAACTTCACAGTTTACTGCCCAACCTAGTTGCAAGACATTTGCCCCGCATCCATATATACAGCATTTTTCTGGTTACCCCAAGACAACATAAATGCATGTAGTCCAATGTAGACCATAGTCACCATTTTCACTACACTAACAAGGGGAGATGGCTTCGACTCAAGTGGTGGTCCTCATCGATCATGGAGGCGAAGTCTGTGTCGGCTCTTAATTCAGCATTGACATCAGGAAATGTCATTTTGCCCTGCCATTCACCCACTTGAATGCATTTATCGCAACCTGAGTAACCATTGTGACCCTTGGTGTTTTTAATAAAGGCTCGTGCAGGAGCATCGCAAATGAACGAGCACACTTTTGCCATTAGCTGCTGCCCATTATAAATTAAACCCTTCTCCAGAATGGCCTTAAGGTCCTCATTAATGGGCCCAAGAATTCCGAGGCACTTTTAGGCTTGCTAAGGCCACAGAACAGGCCAACAAGGAAGGAGATCTGGTGTAATCAACATCTACCTTTGCAAGAATTGGCCAGAACTGAAGTCTACCGCTTCTGAATAGTGGTAACCCATCTATATTGAACTGCAACTTAAGTGTGTTCAAGATGGCAGGGAGAGTCAAAGATTTAAGCCTTGACATTAAGCCATTGGTTAGGCCAAAGTGATAGTATTCCCCACCCTCCATCTTCTTAGTTATTATTTGACCTTGCGTCCTCAGAACTGTCCGAGCATCTTTAGGCAATTCTGGATGAAACACACTCAAAATGCTCAAAAGTGCAGTTAATGCCACCAGAGAGACTGAAAATGTGGAGGCCCAAAATCTCAGACGAGTCATCAAAAACTCTATAGTTGGAGTTTCAGTATCATCTGAATCAAAATGAGTTGTCTATTGACTCATTGGTCTCACTGAATTCTGAACTTGGCTCATAGTTCCCTATAACTGGAAGCTCCTCTATAACTGGTAGCTCCTCTACAACTGAGTGACTAGAGGTTGAAACAATTGGGTCCACTACTTCCCTTGGGAACTCTACATGTTCCGATGCTGTGTCAGTCTTGCCTTGCATATTTGTATTATTAAAAGTCTCCTCAAATTGCTGTAGTATCTCTGACTCTGTGACCTTAAGCATTGATCTACATTTGCGCCTCTTTGACCAGCGTGATGCCATTGTGAGTGAATGTAGTGTGCAGAATCAGAAACAGATATTTTAAGATTCTCAGATGAGGCTTATTTGCTTACTTGAAAAACGATGTGGATTAATGATCTGAAAAAAAGGACAAAAAGTAAATCACAGTGTCAGTAAACAGCAATTTAATTCAGAATCATCCACTGCCCTGATTATTTCCCCACAAAGCAGATGATAACAAATATTTCGTTTAAACTGGGCTTGCAAAGGTTTTTCTAAAGACTGAACAATTTTTATTCATGAATAATTGGACTCCCTTCACTATATTTAAGTACAAGATACCTAGATCAAATCACATCACGTAATTTTCTGTCACATGTGCTATAATGTCTGAATGGAACATATATCTGTGACTGGTCGAGTGGCAGCTCCACCTGCCACGCAAAGATTTTACCCTCTCTCTCATCTTGCCATCTCATAGTTAGGTAAATCCTTTTATATTTCTGGGTAGAAACACATTTTTTTGAGGCTGCAAGACGGACTACATTCAAAGCACTTTTCAAAACTGCCCAATATGTTCATGGATGTATTCGAATTAAAGGGAGGCAAAAAAGGATTAGCTTGCAGTGACATCTTTCATAAGGACAATTTATGAGGCCAAGTGACTCTAAAAAAATCATGTTTATTATTTTATTCAATCAGAATTAATTGTTAACTCAACAAATTAAATATAAATAACTGGATACTTATAACTAATTAAATAGTAAATGTATTGATTGATAGAACAAATATTTTTCTGGTTGACTAAATGGCACATTCATTTCTGCTTAAATACTGGGTGCATGGAGTAATATGCATAAATCTCACCGCAAAAACAGGCTAATAATGAGACTATGTTATTTAAATTAACGAGGCATTTTAATTGCCTCTAAATGAAGTATGTGGGGCTAAGTAGCTTAATAGCGGTGCTGTGTTAATAGATTTCACAACACTAGCAATGGGTACAGACATGTATTTTGAGCTGGCTGTCACAAAAATAGACTGGACCAATGAGGTTTTGCTAACTTAATAAGCTAGAAGAGATCAAGTACTTTTGGCAGATTTGGACACATTGGTAAAACAAAAATCTAATGTTATTTCAGTGACTGCAGCACTGCGTCGGTTCCTATATTAACCATCATGTTAACGATCAACCTAGCAGTAGGCTATTTGATTTGGTACAATCCATTCATATCGAACATTAAGCAAGCTTACCTGTACGCTTGTGCCAAGGTCCAGAAATGAGCTGTGTCCGGTGCAGTACGTTGGTTTTGATCTCCCGGTCAACCAAAAATTTATGGATTTTCAACCATATTTCCCTGTCAACTATATATCGATGCATTTTCAATCATATTTCCCAGTCAACTATATGCCGATGACTCTTCTACAACAGCGTCGTTTCCCGGTCAACTATAAATCAATGATTTTTCAACACATTCAGCGATCGCCCGGTAATCCAAATATCAATGCTTAATCAATCATAAAGATAACTATAGATCAATGTTGTTCCAATATTGTTTCCATCAACATTAATAACATCAGGTTTTCATCGATATGGTAACGGTGATTCAACATTTATTTTGCATTGAAATTTCAATAATCAACCATAATGATGATTCAGATGGAAAAACAATGTTTATTCAAAGTTGGCTTGCTGTCTGGGAATATTTTAAAAGTAATGGCTGTGTGCTTTTCAGTATGATGATAGTCTCTTGGCTAAATACTTTGGCACATACAGTTTTTCTTTGATAACTAGCTTGAAAATATTAAACATTTATGATGGGGGAAAAAAGAAAGAAAAAAGAAATACATTACATATATATTGGGATAGATTTCAAGATGGCCGCCGATGATAGAGCGGTACGGCATGTTATCAAACAAAGGATTAAACCTGAGATTTACACCACTATTGATGGCAAAACTGTAGTTGAAGATGAACTGTTAAGCTTCCTTTCTGTCAAATTGAAGACTGTGCCTCAGGGTGAAATTATCCTGATGGCTGTAAATCATTTTGGATCAGAGTGGATTGAAAACTCCAAGAAGGTCCTGTTTGAACTGTGTCCTGGCACGGGGCAGCGTTGTGTAGCTCACAAAGGGCAACTGAAAGAGCTGTCTAAAACTACTGAATGAGGTAGGTGAGAATGGTCGTCGCTTTGTGTCCTATCACTTGGATGATTTACCATCAGTGACTTTTAATAGCCTCGATGTCTCTTGCCTGGTTAGTAAGACTGAACGCCTAAGTGTAGAGTTGGTCTCCATGAAAACTACTGTGACTAAGCAGTCGACTGAATGTGAGAACCTTCGTGGAATAACTACAGACATTAGCAAACGACTGAGTGTGATTGAGCAACCCAGTGCCAGCATGGGGAATGCAGCCACAATCATGGCCAGTGAGGAGGCCCAGCTCAATGGACCAAGTCACAGGGAGCCTGCACCCGGACCCTCTGCGTTGCCCGTCATTGAGGAGACAGCTGGCGGGGGGATTGAGGTGGCGATGTCCTCTGCATGGAGCAGTGTATTAAAGCATGGCAAGCGCAAGCAACGTTTTGGAAAACGATCTGCTGCAGTACAGAACAAGACTAGTACGAATCCTCCCAGAGAGAAGAAGACCTATAGAATAGTTGGAACGGGTGCAGTGGAGAATATACATGCAATGACAAGTTGTCATTGACAACTAAGCTGGTGAGTGTGTTTGTGACAAAGCTTGCTCCTGACTTAGACTCAGAGACTCTGGCTAGTTATTTAAAAGAACAACTCTCCAGAGATACGACTTGTCAGAAGATTGGCACTGAGTATACTCGCAACAGCTCTTTTAAAGTTACAGCTGAATGCAAGGAAGTAGCAGAGATGTATGCGCCACAGCTGTGGCCAGAAGGGACTTACGTAAGGCGCTTCTATGAGAATCGCAAGTCTAGGGCTGTAGTAGGGGCAGGTATTAAAGCACCACTTTAATACCTAAAGTAAAGACAACAGAAAGGGCTGCAGCAATTGATTCATTTAAAATGACGCACATTTGGGAAGGGGAAACAGCAAAAGTGAAGGTTGGTGGATTTCTTTTTTTCTTCTTTTTTTTTAATTAAACTCAAATCTTCATTGTAACTTTTACACATTTCAGAAGTACATGTGAGATTACTGTTTAAATTTTAGATGGATCCAATGCTGTACCAATATATATTTGGGATCATCAATGACTGTCATCACTGGACTTTGTTGGTAATATTTTAGAGTTCTAAAATCCATTGTGGGTAGCAAATTGGTAACTAATATATATATATATATATATTTGCCTATAATACAACATCTATGTGCGAGTAGGTGCATGGGACTTTCTTGTGGATTTTGTAAAACATTTGTAATTCCAATTATTAAGGTTATGATCCCAAAGGAACAGCGGGTTCTGTATTTGGATCCTCTTGGGGAGAGGCAATGTGACCTCAAAAGATGCCATGAAGTGACAAGGTAATTAGACCTTTTAAACAATTTGCCCCATCATAGGACTTATCAATGAATGTTGAATGAAAAAAAAGTGCTTTTCTGAGGCTTTTATTTTATTGATTACAGGTCATTCATGAATCAAAAAGGCATACATGTGTCCACGTGGGCATGTGACACGCTGCCACATCCACACCAAAAGGACAGCAGTTCCTGTGGGGCCTTTGTCCTAAAAGTAAGAATTATGGAATTGGCTAAAAGTACTGATTAGAAAGACAGTAGTCCCAAATGAATAGCATAAAAATCAGTTCAAACTCCATATAATATGCTGACCTCACCACTCACTGACAGTAACACAGTAAGATTTACAGTGTTTTATCTTTATTGCTGTCAGTGTATTGGCAGCAATCTTTGATATCAACACAGCTGTTTGCCTTTATTACAATGAAATTGTTCTAATTGTTTATTTTTAGTTTGCTGAATGTATACTGGACAAAAAGCCAGTTCTGTTTTCAACCAGAAAAACCAATGTGAATTCTATCAGATTGGCCATAGCTACTTGCCTCCTACAAAACACGGGTAAGTGTGGAATAGGCTACTATCTTCTAGCCAAAAAATCTAAATATTCAGACTGTCTGTTTAAAGTAGTCTATTCAGGAGCCTGTTTAAAGTAATTGTGAGGTTTGGCCTTGTGTCTTATATGTGCTCTTCTCCTCTGTCATAGATGATCTAAAAGATTTGTGCTTTCTCTGTGGGGAGGAAGAAAGTCCTGACAATGGCACTGACTGGGTGGGTACGCTAACTGTACTTTTTATTTTATTATTTTTGTTGTTGAAAAGAGTAGTCTTTAAGTACACCATTTTTTTGTTCTTTATGGAGGTTAAAAGATATCTGTGGTGCATGCTAATATTCACTTTGTCCCTATGTTAAGATTGGCTGTGATGTGTGCCCTCGGTGGTACCACTGTGACTGCGCAAAAACGTCGATGGAAGTTGCCAATTACTTGTGTCCAGCTTGTATTAAATAAATGTATTTTCAAGTGTTCAAAAAATGTTCAAGTTTTTTTTGTATCACCGAAATGCAGTTAATTATCCTGAAAACAGAAGGTGTGCACCCTCAAAATACATTTAAAGTTGTAGGTAAATGTCGACAGGGACACGTGTTATGTCCACTTCGGATGACTAGCCACCCAGTTATACTGGCAAATATCAGCCAAAATTAACTGAAAGTGCCTATCACAATACAATATCAAATGTAAAACAAATTATTTTACCATCCATAGTAAGAGGTGTAACCAACATAAGTTTCATGTGTCTTTGACTTTGCAAACCTGAAAAATGAAGTATGATTTATATAATTTGCTTACACCTGTGCTTTGGACACGAAAATCATTCTGGGGTTTGATTTACATAAAATGTACTGACAGAGTATAGCTAAGAATAATCTATGTGCAGAATAAAGTAGAACTTTTATTGCACATGGTATTATTGGACTGCCTGTAGTTGTAAACAATGCACAATGAGAATAAATGTTAAATATTAACATTTCTTGATCATTATGTAATATCCTGTATGCCAGTGAAAGGTTTTTAAAACGCTTTCTGGAAAACATTGACAATTATATTTATTAATAAACACCTGTAAAAAAATAAAAGACACCAAACTTTAACACAAACAGACGAAAAATAGACGTCGTCATTGACGTGCACGCGAGGGGGAGTCAGATTCTGGCAGGGAGTCGAAATTCGCCGATTAGTGTTTTGACGTCATTGCGCGTGCACGCGAGGGGGAGTCAGATTCTGGCAGGGAGTCGGAATTCGGCACAACACCGGAACCGAATCATGTACAGAGTTCACTATGCTAGGGGCATCCAACATAGTATCTAAACCTCTAGTACTATCCTTACTATCCTCAATTAAAGTTTGGATGTGTGTCTCTAGCTCTGAAATCTTCTCCGTCAGCCTGACTGTCTCCTTGCATTTATCACAAATAAATCCTATATTGCCATCGGAGAAGGCTATACTAAACATATGGCATGTGACACAGGTGACAATAACAGGACAAGACATTACTCACCGTTTGTGTTGACTGATTCTTACTTACCTGGGCTTTTATGAACTCAAAGGCGCGGGCGCGCGAGAGAAAATAAATAATAAATGAGCGCGGGTGGCGCGTAAACACTAGCGTGCTGTGCTAACAATAACGGAACGGAAGCTAGCGATGTAATGTTAATCTGAGATGGTGGGTAAACCGTATTTAGTAATATAAACAATTAGAAATGATAGTAAATGATGGATCAAAACAGAAAGAAAGACGAAGCTAATACGAGGCGTAGAGCTTACAGCCTCGACGCAAACAAACTCACAGCAGGCAGGAGCAATCGATCAGTGAACAGCAGATCTTGATCAACAACAGCCAGAGTGCACAGGCATTCATTTAATAATATTGTAATTATAGTCTTAATGGTATCTGTCCAATCATCAAAAGAACCACAGGCTCTAGTCTTCAGCACAACGGTGACCCCCAAAATTCCTATCATCAAAACCGTTAATTCCATGAATGTGTGTATGTGTGTGAACATACATTCACATTTATATGGGAACATGTATGTGCAATATATGTACACAATAAAGAATACAACTTTATGAATATTACATGTAATGCTATTTTTGTCTTCATTTATAAATATTTTATATGTATTAATATATAGCAATACACGGTCAATGCTTATATTGCAGTATATTCAAAAATATAAGCACTAGTTTCCCATTTTATGGAAGTGTATTATGTAATCTATCACATTATATTTTGCAGTATATTCCCATATACTTTTGTTCCGTAAGGGAAAGTCCACTCGCCTTTCTTTTTCATTTGACCAACACAGCCAGGACTAAAACCAACACCAATGAGCCAAAGAGTTCCCTCCCTTTTCTTCGAAATGTTCCTTCCAGACCACTAGCCCAGATTATATGTGTAATGTCCTTCTCTCAGCTTCATGTCCTATATAAAGAGGGATAGAGCAATAAGAGGTTCCAGCCTGAGTGGGACAGAGGTGAAGCATGTGATCAAACCTACTCCTGCACTTTAATCAGAGCGCACCATAGATCTTGCTCATTGGTCGTTTATGCTGTTTTTTTTGTTTTTGTTTCATTTATTATTATGTACATTGTTAAAAGTGTTGTTGCTTTAAGGAGGTATTTTGGTAACAAAGGTTCCCTTTCGTTGTCACTCCGAGTTACGTCGGATGACAACGAATGGGGTTTCGCTTAGAACACCTATTGACTTCGAGTATACAAAAACGAGCCAATGGCAAAGAAATGCCATGGGTCTGCGGAATTTGCATGACGTAACTCCGCCCCACCTCGTGGGTATAAAAGGAGGACGCCGGCAACATGCAGTTATGTTTTCGCTTCGGAGCCAAGAGTATCTCTTCACTCCACAGCCATTTATGACTTCACTCTACGAGACGAGCCATTCTCTCCGGTGTTGGTGTGACGGCGATCTGCGGCGAGTTCACATTGCCTGCTGATCTGTGCAGTGATCTGCCAGTGAGTGTGTTCTCCCCGCTCGCCTCGACATCGCGGAGTTTTTTTCTCCTCTCACAAAAGAGCTCGCGTGCGGCACGTCTTTTTAAAGACGGCTCGCCCATGCATTTAAAAAAAAATAAAGTGGCGGCAGATTGGTATCGGACTCTGATGGGCACGAGCGCTGTCTAGTGTGTAGGGCTTTTATCATGCTTGTACAGCGCTCGTGGGTGATTCATGTTCTCTCTGGGAACATGGTCATCGCGTCATTTAGGTCGAGACTCAATGAACTCGCAAGAGTGAGAGTCCCCTCATCCACACCCCGATCTAGCGCTCCCTCGAGGGGTGCTACTTCGGCTGGTGGCCAGGGTGACCTGAGGGTTATAGTCTGGAACAAGGCGCCGACTATCTGTCCGCGACCCCAGCCCCCTCCTGTGTGACGGTGCCCGCTAGTGAACCTCCGATTCCCGCGAGTCGACCTTCGGGTGGCCCGCGAGTTTCGGTTAAAGCTACAGAGGAAGATGCTATGTCTGTAGTAACATCATAAGGTGGGCTTGGTTCTTTTGGAAGTGACGACTCACAAGTGACAGCTGCCACCTTCTGGTGTGTTATGCTGTGCCTGAGTCTGATCCGGAGATGACGGCCATGCTTTCCTGGGACGATTGGTTTTTGGGTAAGGCCGCCGACTCGCGTCCACGGCAAACCCCAATATCTTTCTTCCCGGACGTGCATGATGAGATCTCGATGTCCTGGAAGACCCCCGTGTCTTCTCAGGACCGCTCGTTGGTCTCATCCGCCTTTCCCCCCTCACGGGGCCGCTGCCCATGGGTACACTGGGGTCCCCCCGGTTGAACGCTCTGTTGCGATGCTACTGTGTCCTCAGAGTGCTTCCCGGCGCTATCCTAAGCACCCGTCCGAAGCCTGTAGTTCTTTTCGTCTACACTAATCTGTGGCGAAATCCTATAGTGCCACAGGACAGGCAGCCGCCTCACTGCATCCCATTACCGTTCTGTGGTCTACCTGGCCCAGATGCTCATGGTTATGCATGAGGGCGGGACTGACTCGAGGCTCTTTAATGAGCTACCAAAAAGCGCGCCGCCACTGACCTTGCTCTCCGAGCGACGAAGGTGGCCGTGCGCTCTCCGAGTCAGGTGATGTTTACCACTCTGGGGCTGACCGGTCTGATGTGCTGGATGTCGGCAGACTCGTCTGCTCGACACCCCCACATCCCAGGTCGGCCTCTTCGCGGTGCGGTTGAGTTCTTCTGCCCAATAGTTCTTAACCGCCCGGGAGCAGATTGAGGTTGTTCTGCCGACGGCCCCGCTGTCCGCTCAGGTCCCTCAGTCTGCCAACCGCCGAAGGCGCCCTCCCACGGTTCCAACCCCGCCCGTTCACCCGGGCTGGCTTGGAAGACCGTGGGGGGATGCCTCAGCCCTCTCCAGCCCCGCCCCCCGCTAAACGCCGGGTTAAGCGGCGCTTTTGAGATGGGCTGCTCAGAGATGGGACTCAGTTCTTTCCAGGAGTTGGTAGCAGGGCCACTCCTTTCCCCGGTGGAGGGCTGGGGAAGAATCCTTATTCAGAAAGAACTGACTCTCTCGTCTCTGAGCACACAGAGTTCTCGGACGACACAGAGCGCCGCCCACAAGCCGTGCTCTCCTCGTCCCCCTCTGTCCCAGAGTTGGTTGACACGGCGTGCCGTCCACGGACCGTTTCGTCCCTGTCCCACTCTGTCGCCAGACCCCTGGCAGAGCAGGCCCCAGTGGAACGCTGGTCCTTCCCTGGCCTCCTCTGTCAGGGCGCGGATGTTAACTGCGCCCCCACACCGGATCGCTATGCCGTCCACGTCCGGGCCAGGTACTCCGCTTCGCTGCCCCTCCGGGGGGACGCCTGTGGTCCGCATGACCCCGCTGGTTCAGTTCTTGGGAGCCTGGCTAGAGCTTCCCCAACTGTCCCGCTGGGTCGCCCGCACCATCAGGTTCGGCTATGCGATTCAGTTCGCGCGGTCTCCTCCCCGCTACAGGGGAGTCCGCTCCACTTTGGTCGGTGGCAATGCCCCCATCATGCGAGCAGAGATTGCCACCCTGCTGGCGAAGGGTGCAATCGAGACTGTCCCTCCAGCCGAGATGAGGTCCGGCTTCTACAGCCCTTACTTCATTGTCCCCAAGAAAACCGGTGGGTTAAGACAAATCCTGGACCTGCGCGTGCTGAATCGCTCCCTTCACAGGATGCCGTTCAAGACGCTCACCGCCAAACGCATTTTCGAATGTGTTCGGCCCCAGGATTGGTTTGCAGCGATCGACCTGAAGGACACCTACTTTCATGTCTCCATTCTTCCTCGACACAGACCGTTCCTCCGGTTTGCTTTCGAGGGGCAGGCATACCAGTAAGCGGTTCTCCCTTTCGGGCTAGCCCTGTCTCCTCGCGCCTTCACGAAGATCGTCGACGCAGCCCTTGTTCCCCTTCGGGTTCACGGGGTTCGCATCCCGAACTATCTCGAAGACTGGCTATCCTAGCTCACTCTCGAGACCAGGTTTGCGAACACAGGGACCTTGTGCTCCGGCACCTAGCTCGTCTGGGCCTTCGGGTCAACTGGGAGAAGAGCAAACTTTGCCCCGTGCAGTCTGCCAGTGAGTGTGTTCTCCCCGCTCGCCTCGACATCGCGGAGTTTTTTTCTCCTCTCACAAAAGAGCTCGCGTGCGGCACGTCTTTTTAAAGACGGCTCGCCCGTGCATTTAAAAAAAAAAAAAGTGGCGGCAGATTGGTATCGGACTCTGATGGGCACGAGCGCTGTCTAGTGTGTAGGGCTTTTATCATGCTTGTACAGCGCTCGTGGGTGATTCATGTTCTCTCTGGGAACATGATCATCGCGTCATTTAGGTCGAGACTCAATGAACTCGCAAGAGTGAGAGTCCCCTCATCCACACCCCGATCTAGCGCTCCCTCGAGGGGTGCTACTTCGGCTGGTGGCCAGGGTGACCTGAGGGTTATAGTCTGGAACAAGGCGCCGACTATCTGTCCGCGACCCCAGCCCCCTCCTGTGTGACGGTGCCCGCTAGTGAACCTCCGATTCCCGCGAGTCGACCTTCGGGTGGCCCGCGAGTTTCGGTTAAAGCTACAGAGGAAGATGCTATGTCTGTAGTAACATCATAAGGTGGGCTTGGTTCTTTTGGAAGTGACGACTCACAAGTGACAGCTGCCACCTTCTGGTGTGTTATGCTGTGCCTGAGTCTGATCCGGAGATGACGGCCATGCTTTCCTGGGACGATTGGTTTTTGGGTAAGGCCGCCGACTCGCGTCCACGGCAAACCCCAATATCTTTCTTCCCGGACGTGCATGATGAGATCTCGATGTCCTGGAAGACCCCCGTGTCTTCTCAGGACCGCTCGTTGGTCTCATCCGCCTTTCCCCCCTCACGGGGCCGCTGCCCATGGGTACACTGGGGTCCCCCCGGTTGAACGCTCTGTTGCGATGCTACTGTGTCCTCAGAGTGCTTCCCGGCGCTATCCTAAGCACCCGTCCGAAGCCTGTAGTTCTTTTCGTCTACACTAATCTGTGGCGAAATCCTATAGTGCCACAGGACAGGCAGCCGCCTCACTGCATCCCATTACCGTTCTGTGGTCTACCTGGCCCAGATGCTCATGGTTATGCATGAGGGCGGGACTGACTCGAGGCTCTTTAATAGGCATACCAGTACGCGGTTCTCCCTTTCGGGCTAGCCCTGTCTCCTCGCGCCTTCACGAAGATCGTCGACGCAGCCCTTGTTCCCCTTCGGGTTCACGGGGTTCGCATCCCGAACTATCTCGAAGACTGGCTATCCTAGCTCACTCTCGAGACCAGGTTTGCGAACACAGGGACCTTGTGCTCCGGCACCTAGCTCGTCTGGGCCTTCGGGTCAACTGGGAGAAGAGCAAACTTTGCCCCGTGCAGAGGATCTCTTTTCTCGGTATGGACATCGACTCGGTCACCATGTCCGCGCAGCTTACGAGCGAGCACGCGCAGCTTATGAGCGAGCGCGCGCAGTCACTGCTGACTTGTCTGAGACAAATACAGGGCAAGAGTGCGGTTCCACTGAAACATTTTCAGAGGCTCCTGGGGCATATGGCATCTGCAGCCGCGGTGACGCCACTCGGATTGCTTCATATGAGACCGCTTCAGCTTTGGCTTCGCGACCGAGTCCCGAGGTGGGCATGGCAACAAGGCACGCTCCGAGTACCAGTTACTCCGACCTGCCGTCAGACCTTCACCCCGTGGTTGAACCTCAGTTTTCTTAGGGCTGGTTTCCCCCTGGAACGAGTGTCTCGGCATGTTGTTGTCTCAACAGATGCCTCCACCACGGCCTGGGGCGCCATGTGCAATGGTCATGCTGCCGCGGGCTCCTGGACAGGACCCCAGCGCCTATGGCATGTCAATTGCCTCGAGTTGCTGGCAGTACGCCTTGCCCTGCACCGCTTCCGAGCGCTGCTCATGGGTCAACACGTACTAGTCCGATCAGACAGTACTGCCACAGTAGCGTACATCTACCATCAAGGTGGTCTACGCTTCCGCCGTATGTCGCAACTCGCTCGCCACCTCTTATGGAGTCAGAGGCATCTGAGGTCCTTTGAGCCATTTACTTTCCCAGAGCCCTGAACCATGCAGCCGACGAGCTGCACTGAAAAAAATAACCTGTTGGATTTACATAAAAAAATATGTACATCGGTTGCACATAATAAAGTTAGGTTTATGCAACATGATTTATATATATTAAAGCTACATAATTTATGTTTGTCAAATAAACATGATTTATATATGTTAATGCTACATAATTTATGTTTGTTAAATAAACATGATTTATATATGTTAATGCTACATGATTTATGTTTGTTAAATAAACATGATTTATATATGTTAAAGCTACATAATTTGTGCTTGTTAAACAAACATGATTTTAGTGTTTTTCCATTTATATATGCTGTGGTTTCAATTAAACTAACCTGATTAGTTAAATGTGATTAAAGTCAGCTTTATCTAAGTACATTAACTAAATTGCTGTACAGTTTAAAAAGCAGTAGGACAAGCAAACACATTTCTTGAATCAAATCGTTGTATTCTTTAAGTTACAATACAATTGTCTCACAGTAAGTTCTACAGAAGCATGTTTTTCTGTGTTAAAAATAGTTTAAATTCCATGAATAATGACAGCATATCAGTTATACTCATTTCATTTTAAGTAAAAGACAAGACACAGTCAAAAGATGTTGTGGAAAAGGTGAACAGTAATGACCATTCAGATACAGTAAAAAACAACAGAACAGTAATGAGTATCAAGTAGTCCAAAGCTTCCCTTGACATTTTTGTTTTTGATTTTTAAAAGCATTAGACAAATTGATTTTTTTTAACAGTACAACAAATTTTCCACAGTAAGTGCTGAAGTAGTAAGCCTTCTCTGCTTGTTAAAAATTGCTTAAACTCCATGAACAAATGTCAATGAACAATGACAGCATATCAGTTTTACTCAAATCACTCTACTTCTCATATCACTCTTCATATCACTCTACTACTCATATCACTCTACTTCTCACATCACTCTTCTACTCACATCACTCTACTTCTCACATCACTCTACTTCTCACATCACTCTTCTACTCACATCACTCTTACTCATATCACTCTACTTATATCACTCTACTACTCATATCACTCTACTTCTCATATCACTCTTCATATCACTCTACTACTCATATCACTCTTCTACTCATATCACTCTTTTACTCATATCACTCTACTTATATCACTCTACTACTCATATCACTCTACTACTCATATCACTCTACTTATATCACTCTACTACTCATATCACTCTACTACTCATATCACTCTTCATATCACTCTACTACTCATATCACTCTTCTACTCATATCACTCTACTTCTCACATCACTCTTTTACTCATATCACTCTACTACTCATATCACTCTACTACTTATATCACTCTACTACTCACATCACTCTTACTCATATCACTCTACTTATATCACTCTACTACTCATATCACTCTACTACTCATATCACTCTTCATATCACTCTACTACTCATATCACTCTTCTACTCATATCACTCTACTTCTCACATCACTCTTTTACTCATATCACTCTACTACTCATATCACTCTACTACTTATATCACTCTACTACTCACATCACTCTTCTACTCACATCACTCTACTACTCACATCACTCTACTTCTCACATCACTCTTCTACTCGTATCACTCTTCTACTCGTATCACTCTTCTACTCACATCACTCTACTTCTCACATCACTCTACTTCTCACATCACTCTACTTCTCACATCACTCTTCTACTCGGATAACTCTTCTACTCATATCACTCTACTTCTCACATCACTCTTCTACTCATATCACTTTACTTCTCACATCACTCTACTTCTCACATCACTCTTCTACTCACATCACTCTACTACTCATATCACTCTACTTCTCACATCACTCTTCTACTCATCACTAGTAAGTGCTGAAGTAGTAAGCCTTCACTGCTTGTTAAAAATTGCTTAAACTCCATGAACTCACTCTACTTCTCACATCACTCTACTACTCACATCACTCTACTACTCACATCACTCTACTACTCACATCTACTCACATCACTCTACTACTCATATCACTATACTACTCATATCACTATACTCATATCACTATACTCTGAAAAGGTGAACAGTAATGACGAGTATTAAGTAGTCCAAAAGCTTCCCCTGGCGTTTTTGTTTAGCTTTCATTTCTGGGTGGAGTGTCCTTTTAACCAATAGCTTTAACCAAAAAAAACTATACAAATGTTAAAACAACCACAAAAGAAAAAAAACAGTGGTCAACCTTCTCGTATCAAACAGAGTTAACTTTTGAATAAAGCAAGTTCATTGTGAGTGTGTGAACTAAAAAAGAAATGGTCCTTATTCCAAGAGGTAGGAAACCTTTTGTCCGCCTGCCATACCATGGAAACAGCTCACTCATAGAGTCTGTTTCTGAGAACTTGAGCTTTCTTGGATAGAGTGCAGCCTTCCAGCTCCATGACTATCTTCTGCAGTACCTCAAAGGTACTTTTCATTTCAGGTGGGTAGTTGAGATTTAAGGCATACATTCGACCAAAAAGCATTTCCGTAGCTAATGCAAAGTTATCCAACCCTTGCAAGATGTTCTGGCCTTCAAGGACAATCCCAAAGTCGTCAGATCTGTCATGGCATTTGAGAACGTAGATTCCCACTGTGGTCTCCTCTGTGGAATTTTGAATGAAGGCTTCGTCACCAGCCTGGAGAATGTACAGACAAAATGAGATTCTACAGAACATCAGGCACTGCTCTGGGAATATTATAACAAATGTAATTTCAATCATTTAATGATGTAAAGAAATGATATCTGCAAGGATTTTCAGTCAGGATTTAGACCGCACCATAGTACTGAGACAGCTCTCATTAGAGTTACAAATGATTTACTTTTATCATCCGATCGTGGTTGTATCTCTCTATTAGTGTTACTTGATCTTAGTGCTGCATTTGACACAATTGACCACAACATTCTTTTAAATAGACTAGAAAACTATGTTGGCATTAGTGGAATTGCACTAGCATGGTTTAAATCATACTTATCTGACCGTTATCAGTTTGTAGCAGTAAATGAAGAGATGTCTTATCGATCACAAGTTCAGTATGGCGTACCACAAGGCTCAGTACTAGGGCCGCTGCTGTTCACTCTGTACATGCTACCATTAGGACATATCATTAGGAAACATGGAATTAGCTTTCATTGTTATGCCGATGATACTCAGCTGTATATTTCTTCAAAACCTAACGAAACTTACCAATTCACAAAATTAACGGAATGCATAGCTGATTTAAAAAATTGGATGACTAGTAATTTCCTACTACTAAACTCTGAAAAAACAGAGATTCTAATTATTGGACAAAAAACTTCCACACGTAATAACCTAGAATACTGTCTAACACTTGATGGCTGCTCTGTTAAGTCCTCGTCGTCGGTTTGGAACCTGGGTGTGCTTTTTGATAGCAATCTTTCATTTGAAAGTCACGTGTCTAGTATCTGTAAAACTGCATTTTTCCATCTTAAAAATATATCTAAATTACGACATATGCTCTCATTAACAAATGCGGAACAATTAGTTCATGCTTTCATGACATCAAGACTAGATTATTGTAATGCTCTACTGGGTGGTTGCCCTGCACGCTTAAAAAATAAACTACAGCTGGTCCAAAACGCTGCAGCTCGAGTTCTTACTAGAACCAGGAAATATGACCATATTAGCCCGGTTCTGTCAACACTGCATTGGCTGCCTATTAAACATCGTATAAATTTTAAAATATTGTTGATTACTTACAAAGCACTAAATGGTTTAGCTCCGCAGTACTTGAGCGAGCTCTTAACGCATTATAGTCCTTCACGTCTACTGCGATCTCAAAATTCGGGCCAGTTGATAATACCTAGAATATCAAAATTGACTGCGGGCGGTAGATCCTTTTCCTATTTAGCACCAAAACTTTGGAACAGTCTTCCTACCATTGTCCGGGAAGCAGACACACTCTGTCAGTTCAAAGCTAGACTAAAAACACATCTCTTTGACCTAGCATACACATAATATATTATAGACTTCTATAATTCAATGTTAGGCTGCATAGATTAGGTCAGCCGGAACTGGGAACACTTCCCTTAAATCCTGATGTACTCGTTACATCATCATAAGAAGAATAGCATCTACGCTAATTTTAGTGTCTTTGTTTATCCCGAGGTTTTCCCGCAGCCTGCCGGATCCAGGCCGTATCCAGATCTGACAAGGAGCTTTGCCTGGACCCGATGACAACGCAGTGCTGTAGTGCCAACTAGCCTCTCCCTATGGAGGATCCCTTTCCCACTCTACAGATAAAACGTTGTGATTCCGGTTCGCGTACCCACCCCGAAGTGATAAAATAAAACAAAATTCTGTATCAAATTACAGTTACTATAAATCCGGCCTCTAGTTCATAAACGCCAGAGGAGAACTGGCCCCCGACTGAGCCTGGGTTCTCCCAAGGTTTTTTTTTCTCCAGTAGGTCACCTGATGGAGTTTTAGGACACCAGTAGGTCACTTGATGGAGTTTTTCGGTTCCTTGCCACTGTTGCCTTTGCCTTTGGCTTGCTCAGTTGGGGATATTCAAAATAATTGACCAAGCATTAATACCATTGATCAGCCCTACCAAACGTGGATGTTTTTTCACTAAGAAACAAACATTGTTATGTTATTTGATTGATATTGTGAAGCTGCTTTGATGCAATTTATATTGTGAAAAGCGCTATATAAATACACTTGACTTGACTTGACATATAGATATCATGAAACATGTGAACTTGTATATAATGAGAACCAGACAAGACCAAGACAGACAGATGACTGATTACTGTTAGACCTCAGTTCTAGGATTGTGGATGGTAGTCCGACAATTTTCGAGCCAACATATCCAATTGTGCAGTGGTCGGCAACCTTATGGCAAGCAGAGGGATAATCACAGAATGGTTTGTAGTATCTGTGCTCTAGCGCAGGTTAAACTATCACTTTATTAGTATTTGTTGCACCTAACTTAATAAAACATGCTATGTGACTGTGGAATGATTACCTCAAAACATATGTCCATTTCAAGGGACTGTATTTAAATGAAATACATACACCACTTAAGCTATTAACACGGGCCAATGGTTATCCCTCCTTAGCATGCATGCCATAGGTTGAAAACCCCTTCAACAACAAAAGCTACAATTTATTAAATTGTATATTTTGGCAAATGTCTTAATTACAGCTGCACGATTAATCGTTATTTTATATATTAAAATAAATATAAAGTTTATATATATATATATATATATATATATATATATATATATATATATATATATATATATATATATATATATATACAGGTGAAACTCGAACAATTTGAATATTGTGCAAAAGTTCATGTATTTCAGTAATTCAAATTAAAAGGTGAAAGTTAACTAATATATTTAGTATATATAACTATATACATTTGCATGATTATACTTTTCAGAGGGCCGACATTTCTGTATTGAAAATCCTTTTTTTTAGCATTTATTAATTAGAAAATAATTACTATTTTTCTTTTTTTTTCATAAAAAGCAACAACAGTGACTTTATGTAAACAAACAAGCATTTAAAGGGTTACAATTCTGAACATTAATAAATGTTTGGTCATTATGATTAGAGCTGATGCTGGTTAAAAAATGATGTCAGTGAAATTGGAAAAAATATATAAATCTATAATATTTTTATGACGGTTTTTGGACATGGACATTTTTGTCCATAATAAACCTGTGTAACTTTTTTTTTATTGATGCACAAGGGTTAATGAAATCATAGTCTTTTGAAGGTTAATAATCACATTAGGCAGTATCGCGATTTATATTTTTTCATCCCCAAAATATAAGATGCCTTAAAATGATCGTTTGTTATACCATTTAAGGTAGCCTTTTGTAGCCTATTGAAGACTTTATTACATTTAAGAAAACTGATCCACAGTGACTTTTTTATTCGTGCTCCAAAATACATTTTACAGTTCGCACACATCTATTTTTAGTCGCAAATGCGAGTGAAATGGTTGCGCTGTCGAGCCATTACTTGGATAGACTAAATGATAATTCCGATAGCACGTAAAGATCATTAGCATTAGAGAGCAAAGCATGTCACTGCAACTGGAGCTAGAGGCGTAAGTTGCCATAGAAACCGTTTCGGCTGTACAGAGTCGCGCAGTATATTTGGCTGGGCTTTCATTTTTACATTTTACTTTATTTCAGTTAAGATCATGTAAGACTGGTGCGGATTTGAAATATGTCAGTAAAATTTGAGTGTGGCAAGCATTTTATGAGATTTCAGGATTTTCCAATCAGGGAAATTAAGTCGATTAACGTTAGACATTAAGTTCTGCAACATCCCCTCCCCCACCCCCGTCGGCGCAACTCACTCTCTGACAGGATTTTCCCATTCGTTGCAAGCTGCAGAGTGAAATTACTTTCTTTGAAAGAGAATTCGCAATAAACGCAGAATATCAAGTAACGTTATGTTCTTTGTGATCAAATTTAAAAAGGTATAACGTTAACGTTACAGTTCAGCCAGACGCCATTTTAACATTCTGTAAGTAACGTTAACTTTATATATCCCCTCCTCCACCCAAAATTCATTGGCGCCACTCACTCCCTAACGCGAATTAGTTGTCATACACAGAACAAATACGAATAAATATGTCTTAATGACTGTACACAATTTGAAAAACGTTAATGCAAGTCATGATATTAAACGGGATACTATTACCGTTAACTAACTTAACGTTAACGTTACCTACATTTGAACTAGGCCTAACTTTTGCCTATCCCTCAAATCAGTAAGGTAACTTGCATTAAAAACGGTCCCTCAGTGAAAATAAGTTCAAAAGGACTACCAACTGTTACTCGATGCCATTTTAGTTCAAGATGTTAATTACCTTCAGACTGTAGCTTTCCACCACGATAACTTGCAGCTTCCACTTCCAAAGCGAGAGAGAAAATGGCGGACGGGCGAGTGTCGAGCAGAGCGGTTAACTGAATTTTCTTTGCGTGTTCCCGTGGGGGCGGAGATTCCAGAGAAAACACAACTAATGTATTTCATTTCAACATGATTCATTTTAAAAGGTTGAACATCCTTCAACATTAAATGAATGGCACAAGACTAAAATATGTTTAGATGAGAAACATAAAATAATCATGTAGGAAATACGAAATGCATTTAGGCAAATTCAACAATCTCCCCATTGCCATTTTTTCAATGTGTCACGGCTTCAGCCCCTCCCTGGAGAATGGCAACTCCATCCCCAGTCGGTCCAACTGATTTGGGACCAGTTCGGGGACGCACAGATAGATCTGTTTGCCTCCCACGACTCGACCCTTTGCGCCCAGTATTATTCTCTGACCGAGGGCACGCTCGGCACGGATGCTCTGGCGCACAGCTGGCTGTGGGGCCGCAAATATGCGTTTCCCCCAGTGAGCCTTCTTGCGCAGGTCTTGCGCAAGATCAGGGAGGACGAGGAGCAGGTCCTTCTGGTTGCGCCGTACTGGCCCACCTGGACTTGGTTCTCCGAACTAGTGCTCCTCGCGACAGCACCTCCTTGGCCAGTTCCTCTGAGGAAGGACCTCCTTTCTGAGGGACGGGGCACCCTGTGGCACCCTCGTCCAGATCTCTGGAGCCTCCACGTGTGGCTCCTGGACGGGACGAGGCAGGTTTGAGTACCCTACCACCTACGGTGGTGGCTACCATCACTTCCGCTAGAGCGTCGTCCACTAGGCACGCCTACGCATTGAAGTGGAACCTCTTCGTCAACTGGTGCTCTTCTCGCCGAGAAGACCCCCGGAGGTGTTCAATCAGTTTCGTGCTTTCCTTCCTTCAAGATGGGTTGGAGCGAAGGCTGTCTCCCTCCACCCTCAAAGTTTGTTGCCGCTATTGCCGCACACCACGACTTAGTGGAAGGTAAGTCCATAGGGAAGCACGACCTGATCGTCAGGTTCCTGAGGGGGGCGAGGATGCTGAATCCTCCTCGTTCTCCTCTTGTTCCCTCTTGGGACCTCTCAGTGGTCTTAAGTGCCCTGCAGAGTGCTCCCTTTGAGCCTCTGCAATCAGTGGAGCTTAAGTTCCTGTCAATGAAGACAGCGCTCATGGTTGCATTGGCCTCTCTCAAGAGGATTGGGGACCTGCACGCATTCTCCGTTGACGAAGCGTGCCTGGAATTCGGGCCGGCTTACTCTCACGTGATCCTGAGACCCCGGCTTGGATATGTGCCCAAGGTTCCTACCACTCCCTTCCGGGACCAGGTGGTGAACCTGCAAGCGCTGCCCTCGGAGGAGGCAGACCCAGCCTTGGCACTACTCTGTCCAGTATGCGCTCTCCGCGCCTGTGTAGACAGGACGCAGTGTTCAGGACCTCAGACCAGCTCTTTGTCTGTTATGGTGGGAAGCTGAAGGGAAAGGCTCTCTCAAAGCAGAGGTTTTCTCACTGGATAGTGGACACCATTGCTTTGGCATACCAGCAGCAAGGTCGACCGTGCCCCCTTGGTGTGACTGCCCACTCCACCCGGAGTGTGGCATCCTCTTGGGCTCTAGCACATGGTGCCTCGCTAACAGACATCTGCAGAGCTGCAGGCTGGGCGACACCGAACACATTCGCCAGATTCTACAATCTCCGAGTGGAGCCAGTGTCCTCTTATGTACTCGCTTCAACTAGCTAGTACCGGACCCGCTCAGGTGTCTTCGCTTGCTCACCATTCCACTCCACGGACTGGATACGTGCGATATTCTGCTCAGGTGAGCTTCTCCGCAAGCCCTGAGTTCCTCCAGCACCCCTGATGCTAGCGCCAGTGTCTATTGCCTGGGCGTCGGCTAGGTGCCTCCCGTGTGCATGGTCCCTCCCCGGAGCTACCCCCACACGTGTATATGCACTGTAAGCCTCTCTGAGCATGTGTCTTTCCCTTGGCAAGCCACCTTGCCACCCCTGAGGTTGAAATATTCCACCTGCGGCTGGACACCTCAGAGTTTCTCCATATGTTTCCTTCGGGTCATATGTGTATTTCCAAATGCCCCCCCCCCCCCCCACTGGGTTGGTGATAATTGCATATTTCCTCTAAAGCTATGGGATATGCTTCCCAGTGTACCTTGGTATTCCTGTGTTAAATAGGAGTCCTTGGTCCTAAATCTCTCGAGGGCTCAGATTTACGCAGGGCACTGGAAGACAGCTGTGAAGGTGGCGTGATTAGACTGGTAACCCCATTCGTCGTCATCCGACGTAACTCGGTGTGACAACGAAAGGGAACGTCTCGGTTACGTATGTAACCCTCGTTCCCTGAGTAGGGAACGGAGACGTTACGTCTTCCTGCCACTTCCGCTGTACCGCGGGGATCGCCTGAGCTCAGTCTTGGCTCCTCAGCGAAGAAACATAACTGCATGTTGCCGGCGTCCTCCTTTTATACCCACGAGGTGGGGCGGAGTTACGTCATGCAAATTCCGCAGACCCATGCCATTTCTTTGCCATTGGCTCATTTTTGTATACTCGAAGTCGATAGGTGTTCTAAGCGAAACCCCATTCGTCGTCATCCGACGTAACGTTTCCCTTCCCTACTCAGGGAACGAGGGTTACATACGTAACCGAGACGTTCATTAGTTAACATTAGCAAATGCATTAACTAACATGAACTAACCATGAGCAATACATGTGTTATTTTTTAATGTCAGTTAATAAAAATAAATGTTCATTGTTTGTCATGTTAGTTCATAGTGCATTAATTAATGTTAACAAGATTTTAAGCAAGTATTAGTAAAAGTTGAAATTCTGTATAAGTGCAGTTCATTATTAGTTCATGCTAACTAATAATGTTAACTAATGAACCTTATTGTAAAGTGTTATTGGTATTTGCCTGATTCTACCAATAAATTCTAATTTTGTTGTTTTTTATCAACTTCAATCAGTCTGATGTAACAAAACAAGTGAATGCAGTTTTAACTTAATTGAGTTACATTGACCCAACATACAATTTCCATTAAAGCTCAGGATGGACGCATTTGACACCTGCGCACATACTCCTTGCCGATCCGCAAATTTTTCTTCAATGAGAAATTGTGATTTGGGGGTAATAAAAACATTAAGGTCTATCAAAGTGAAAATCGCAATTGACAGCGCTACTCTCTACCACAATGGTAACGGCACCATTCGATAAGAGAAACTCCTTCAAATGTCCAACTGAACATTAAACATTATAAACTACCAAAATATTTCCCTTTAATATGCAATAACACTTAATCCCTTAATTTACTCTCCTATTGCAGTCCCTTGCAAAGCATGCTGGGGACTACATATCGACTGTCCAGGGCTGCGAGACCATTGGTGGCAAAGGCTCTACAATCTACTTAGGCTACTTAGGCACGCTCAATATTTTTTATTAATATCAAATAAAAATGTAAGGTTTGAACCAAATCGTCCATATAATTTGAGAAAAAACAAAACATTTTTATGGGATAGGGTTATTAATGATGAATTAATTGTAACCCATTATGCAAGTGCTGTACAAAACCATCTTGGTTTCCAGATCTGCTCTGTATGTACATGTATTGCTTTATCCTGAAGTATGTGCATAAATGACAAAGCTAATCTTTCATGAATCAAATTGCACTCCTCATAGGAAGTTGAAAGACATTTTTGTTAATAGTTCACTTGACACCAGTGTGTTGATGTGCGGAACATATACCAGGGTGTGTTTCCCATAAAATGACATAACTCACCAATTAACTACAATAAAATAATTAATCGTTGGAGACATATACTGTTTTTCTAGCCTGGATGCCAGCTGAACTTAGCTCCGCCCACAACATTTGAGGGTGGGAAGTTCTGTCTGGACTTGATCCGTTGTGGAGCAACTATGGTCGAACCAAAGCTGTTCGGACAAATCAAATTGTCAGGGCGGCTTTATACGAGGATGGACCGATGATCAACAGTAACGTATTAATCCACGTCACCAAAGAGCAGTTGGGTTGGACTCGTTTACAACAAAGAATGGCTGTCGCTGGAGAAACTACATTCAGCCATCGCGTCTGTTATAGAAGAAGTAGACAGCGCATTCATTTTAAAAGAGGAACATATCAAGGCAAGTCGCTCAACATACGTCACTTACTCCATTGCTCTGATTGGTTGTCGGTCTATCCAATTGAGTGCAGAGGCATTTTCTTTCCTGGTTGGGTTGAAACGCCCCATAATCACAGCCAATGGAGCAGTATCACTCACGTTCTGACTAGAATCTGAGAATGACGACGCCAGGCTAGTCTTTTTCTACCATTGACGGAAATTTCCTGCTTTCCACGTTTTCACTGTTATACGGTAGGGGGCGCTATTACACATCTTCTGAAAGAGTGCTGAATCTCCTGATCAAAACACATGTGAAAAAGAAGCAGAAACAAGTTATAGCAAATGTAAGCAGATGCATATGCAAAATTACATGATCAAAACTGCCTGTTACTGAATGAAATGTCGTCCCAGGACGAGCTCTAGGACTGTGAAGCTTTTGGGGGTGTTGGTGGACTCGATCTACTCCACCTGTGTTAGAGTTAACAAGAGAGTCATGACTGTTTCCTCAGACTATATTAACATGGTTGCTCCTCCGTTGAACTATGTTACGTATGCAACCCGCCCGGTTCCTTGAGAGAGGAACAAGGCACTGCGTCTCGTTGCCATGTCTCAGGCTTGCACATCTCCTTCAGGCAAAAGAGTTGATGACGTGTAACTTGGATCAATCTCAACAATGGTGACATGTTTCATGCCGCAACCCAAGTTCTTGCGGCATGAAGCATGTCACCGTTGTTGAGATTCATACGCTGATTCTTGATGTCTCTCTGTGTATAAGTGTTTGAAAGAGTTCTGATTGTGTAGAATGTGTTTTAAAAATATGTTTGATTTTTTTTATTTAACTGTGCTGGTTCTTATACTGTAAAAATACAACATAATATAATAACAGTTTATTATATTGTAATTTTACAGTAAGAGAACCAGCACAGTTTAACAATACATAATATCAGTAAATAAAGCCAATACATGATGATTATATTCTTATCATAAAGCAGCTTACTGCATCAGATCACATTTCCCCTACTGTTCTTACTATAACAATCACAGTTACAGAAACTAGAGACCTAAATGATTATGAAGTCAAGAGTCAAACTGCCCAAGAGATCTTCAGAGATATAATGTCTTCTTTTATCTTCATTTGATTTAATCTAAGACTGTGTCTGAAGTCAGTGTAGTTTCTGTTCTTGTTGTTCCTCTGTCCTTCAGTGATTCCGCTTGTTATCATCAGCTATCTTCAATAACCAGGGGTGGGACAAAGTCATTGTTATGCAAGTCACAATTAAGTCTCAAGTCTTTGCCTTCGAGTCCCGAGTCAAGTCGAGTCAAAGATGAGGCAAGTCCCGAGTCGAGTCAAAAGTCAAAGCCAACAAGTCTCAAGTCGAGTTTAGTTTCGAGTCATTTCAAGTCCTCTTACCACAGAAATAAAATGTATACAAATCATGTATGTCTGGAAGATTTGTATTTATTTAAACCTCTTTTTATACAATGACATTAATCAAATACAGTAAAAAACAACAGCATATTGCACTAGAACAATCCACAGCAGCTTCAGTCCTGTATTGACCTCATATTGCAAATTTTAAAAAAATGTCATCAATAAAATCCTCACTCCTCAATTATCACTTCTGAAAAACTGGACCAACCTGATACACACCTATAGAGACTTGTGTGTATGAGAGAGAGAGAGAGAGAGAGAGAGAGAGAGAGAGAGAGAGAGAGAGAGAGAGAGAGAGAGAGAGAGAGAGAGAGAGAGAGAGAGAGAGAGAGAGAGAGAGAGGATTTTTTAATCCGGGTTCAAAAATCCCTATTTTTGTAAGCATGAACCAGCAAGGGAGACGTGCGTTTATTGTCTCGTTGATAGAGTAAATATGCAGCAGCTAGCTAGTAAGTTACGGTACATCCGATAAGGTGCTTAGCATTCGTTCAAACCTTTCTTTGTGCAACTTCAGGTGTCAAACAAAGTTGGACGTTGTGGCAGCTCCGTCTGTAATCTTCGACCCGCATGTTTTGCAAATCGCAACTCGTTTTTTGGCGACTACCTCGTCATTTTTAAGCCAAACGAAACTATCTTCGGTATAATTTTGCCAACTGGCGCGTTGTTGCTTGTTGCACTTCATTGGTTGTCTTGCAATGTGCCTGCTTAGATGCTGTCGAATCAAAACAACTTGGGACTACAGTGATTGGATGTCGTGCAGTGCTCTCTGCATGCATACAGCTGGTGCACATTTTTTTCACAGATGCAGATAAACTGAGAGCGGCACGGACGTGTGAAAATTTTTTCCCCCAGTTTTCATGGGAAGTAGCAAGTCTTCTCGAGTCAAAAGGCGCAAGTCCAAGTGAAGTCACGAGTCATTGATGTAAAAGTCCAAGTCGAGTTGCAAGTCTTTGTACATTTTGTTCATGACTCGAGTCTGACTCGAGTCCAAGTCACATGACTCGAGTCCACACCTCTGTCAATAACACTCAGTCATCAAGTCAAGTCAAGTCATCTTCATTTATATAGCGCTTTTAACAATGTAGATTGTTTCAAAGCAGCTTTACAGAGGTAAACATTTAATATATAAGAGGCTTTATAGCGGTTCTTGAATAATGTTATTTTCCAGCTAAAGTTAGTTTTGATTGATTCACCTACGTTGAAATGATCGTTTGTTATTAAATTAGGAGCCACCAAGATGACGGAGGTCTCTCTAAACAGACTTTAAACGCCAACCTGTGATAAACGCTGATGGCGTTCACATGCGCATTAAGAATTTATTCTATATTTATGTGCGTTTGAATATATGTGCAGGTTTGTAATTCCCTACAAATCATGCCTGAACAAACTACTTGTGTTGCCTATAAATTTGATACAGAATTTTATTTAATTTAATCACTTCGGGTTAGGTACGGAAACCGGAATCCCCTCAACGCTTTATCTGTAGAGTGGTAAAGGGATCCTCCATAGGGAGAGGCTAGTTGGCACTTCAGCACTGCCTTGTCATCTGGTCCAGGCAAAGCTCCTAGTCAGATCTGAATACGGCCTGGATCCGGCAGGCTGCGGGAAAACCTCGGCATAAACAAAGACACTAAAATTAGCGTAGATGCCATTCTTCTTATGATGTAACGAATACATCAGGATTTAAGGGAAGTGTTCCCAGTTCCGGGTGACCTAATCTATGCAGCCTAACATTGAATTATAGAAGTCTATAATGTATTATGTGAATGCTAGGTCAAAGAGATGTGTTTTTAATCTAGCTTTGAACTGACAGAGTGTGTCTGCTTCCCGGACAATGGTAGGAAGACTAAAGTTTTGGTGCTAAATAGGAAAAGGATCTACTGCCAGCAGTCGATTTTGATATTCTAGGTATTATTAACAATAGACGCGAAGGACTATAATGCGTTAAGAGCTCGCTCAAGTACTGGGGAGCTAAACCATTTAGTGCTTTGTAAGTAATCAGTTGAATGATACAGAATTCATAGACAATTGGAAAAGTTTTTGGGGCAAGCCTTACCTGTTGAAAAGAGATGGTATTCATCCCTCCTGGGTGCTGCTCTTCTCTCTAGTAATATGGCACATAGTCTTAGAGATAAAACATGACAATCTGGGGCCCAGGTCAGGAAGCAGACAGACTGGCTAAACCGACCGTCTGCTAGCGGCCTCGCGTCACCAATGTCAGATAAATCCCATCACATAGAGCCTCTTTCACCTAGATATCATCATATAGAGACTGTGTCTTTTCCCCGAATTTGGAAATCCAAAAAACGTCAGGTAAAAAATGTAATTGATGTTCAACAAATAAAAAACAGATATAATACAGATGAACAAATGATAAAGCTTGGGTTGCTGAATATTCGATCCCTTACTTCAAAATCGCTCATAGTTAATGATATGATTTCAGATTATAATCTAGATGTGCTGTGTTTGACAGAAACCTGGCTAAAACCAAACGATTACATTACTTTAAATGAGTCAACCCCACAAGATTACTGTTATAAACATGAACCTCATCTAAAAGGCAAAGGGGGAGGTATTGCTGTAATTTATAGTATCAAAACCACTAAGAAATCTATTTTTAAATATACTTCTTTTGAAGTGTTGGTTCTTAATGTAAAAATATATAGTGTAAACGATAAATCACGTTTGAGAATTCTGCTGGCTACTGTATACAGGCCACCAGGGCACCAAAAGATTTTATCAAAGAATTTGCGGACTTTCTATCAGAATTAGTATTGGCTGCCGATAAAGTACTAATTGTTGGTGATTTTAATATACACATAGATAATGATAGATGCATTGGGATTGGCACTAAAAGACATTGTAAACTCAATTGGAGTTAGACAACACGTGTCAGGACCGACTCATTGTCGTAATCATACTCTAGATCTAATATTATCACATGGAATAAATGTTGATGCCGTTGAAATTTTGCAGCAGAGCGATGACATCTCAGATCATTATCTAGTCTCATGTAAATTACATTTAGCCAAGGCTGCAAAGCCGACTCCGTGTTATAAATATGTTAGACCTATAACTTCTGCCACTAAAGATTGCTTTATCAATAATCTTCCTAATCAGTTTCATCATCTCAGCATCCAGGATAGCTTAGAAGAACTTCTTAGAAGAATTGCAACTGAAACTTTTAACTCTCTCTTTTCCAGCACTTTAGACGCAGTTGCTCCGTTGCGCTTTAAGAAAGGTGCAATGTGTAAGAATTTTGAGTTTCTATTAACAGAAATGCAATATGTCATCCATAACTATGTTTTCAGTGGTGTATAAAGAACTTACTTAATAAACCGTAATGTACTTCCGGTTTGAGCATGTAGCGAACAGACGTGTGAGAAGTGGCTCCCGAATTACTTTTTTATTTTCTACCTCATTTTCTCGGCATAAAGTTTGGCGCACCTTAAGTTGATTATGTGTACGTTAAGCGTAACTTTGCCCAACTAAATGAGACCAAAGAGACATGACCGAGGGCAAAAAACGACCGAGATGGACGAAGATCCCACAAGTGAAGACAACATGGCTACACAAGCTAGCCCAAGCTCGGAGTTACCTGCTGATCTTGCTAAGCTTCACTCCGTGCTTCTATCCGACCTTGCACAGCAAACGGACTCCCTCCTGAAAAAAGCACTCGGCGATGCACTGGCACCAATTTCGGCATCCCTGGAACTCGTAAAATCATCGCTTGACTCCCACGAAGAACGTATCCACGACATGGAGGAAGGCCTAAACGACCACAGCGACAGGATTGAGGCTATCGAAACAACATGCACCGCACTTCTAGCTGAAAACGAGAGGCTCAGAAACAAAGTGGAGGATTTGGAAAATCGCTCCCGTAGGTCCAATCTGCGAGTTGTCGGTATCCCGGAGCATATGGAGGGGCCGGACACAGTTAAGTTCTTGACTGAATTTTTCGAAGAAGTCCTGGGTAAGGAATTCTTCCCACATCCCCTCAATATCTCCCGCGCGCACCGAGTGGGATCCAAACCGACCGCCGACTCCGGCGCTAGCTCCAAACGGCCGAGAATATTCCTCGTTCTCGCATAATAACGAGGAAACGAGTGCAGCTGTTCTTCAGGGGACATAAGGTATTTTTCCACGAGGATGTCAGCGCGGAACTCGGCAAGAAACAAGCTGCTTTTAAAGAAGTGAAATCCCTCCTATATAAGAAGAACGTCAGGTTCGCTCTTATCTATCCTGGCCGGCTCCACGTCCTTCATGACGGACAGATGCTGATCTTCGAGACTCCGGAGAAGGCCAGAGAGTTTTACGAGTTTCATTGGGGAAAGTAACGTTAGCCTAAAGGTCGCTGGAGCACAGAATATTTACGAGAAGGTGCGAAGTAAGCCTAACTCAAGTTTCAGCTTAGACACTTTGATTCCTTGGGACTATTTGTTTGCTTGGTTAATAACGTTATAGGGGAAGATAACAAGAACATTTTTTTTCTTTCAAGTAAACTACAAGCCTACAAGGTAATACCTACGTTAATGTGGTTTCTGTAAATGTTTAAGGTACAATATCAACGCAGTGGCCTCTGTGATTTAAATATACAACTGCCATTTTTTTTTTTTTTTTTAAAGCATGGCAGGGTTGTTTTAGTTGGTGTGGCTTACACACATAACTGTTATATGACTATTTCACAGACTGGTCAAGTTTAGTAAGGTAAATTAAGTGAGCTAGATACTTTTTAGTTTAACTAGGTCAGTTACTTTGATTTATTTTGCATACTTTTATCAGTCCAACTGTGCTCTGTGTAGTTGCACAGTGAGCACTGGCGATCCAGATGCAAATTAGGGATATATTATATTACTTTCAATTTTATTTACTGACTTAGTTTGGTCCCTTTTTTTTCTTTATTCTTAAGGTGAGCCGAATAGATAATTGTATATAGGTAGAACACAAATCACTTAGTGAGAGAGGAGCCATCCTCAGGTTAGGATAGGAGTTATAGACAACGCTAGATGTCTTGGAAGTTTTCCGTCTGTGAATTTCTGCGGTTTTCTTCGTTTGGGGAAGAAGATCTAGGTTTGGGGTGTTCAATGGGATTTTTTTTTTCTTTTTCTATTTCAACTTAAGTTTCATGAGAACTGGGGAACATTTTGTTTACATGGCAAAACCTTATCTTCTAAGAATGCACACAGCTATGTTAAACTGTATTTTTAGTTCATTATTATTATTATTTCATTTTACTTCTACACAACTGCACGCAGTGTGTGTTGACATCATTAATGACCACAAATGTACTTCCATAATGAGGTTCAGGCTAATCATACACATTTTGGATGTCTCCTATGATAAATAACGCAGGTGGTACAAGCCCAGTAGGGGGAGCTGCAGTTAGGTTTCTGTCCTGGAATGTTAAGGGGATGAACGGTCCTGTGAAACGTTCTAGGATTTTTTCCCATATTAAACTATTGAAAACTGATGTTTTATTTTTGCAGGAGACACATTTACGGTTAGAAGATCAAACCAGACTCCGCAAATTATGGGTTAATCATATCTTCCATTCCAAATTAAATAACAGATCACGAGGGGTGGCAATTTTGATCATTAAACAAATTCAATTCTCACTAAATGCAATTATTGCAGACCCCAATGGTCGATATGTCATTGTCTCGGGCCTCCTATTTCAAACACCCGTTCTTTTGGTAAATGTGTATGCCCCTAACTGGGACGATACTGAATTTGCCAATAAGCTTCTGTCATCTCTCCCTAATTTAAATTCACATAGACTGATCCTTGCAGGAGATCTTAATTGTACAATTAACCCATTGCTTGATAAATCTAGCCCTAAATCTACCTCACCTTCTGCAATGTCAAGGGTCTTTTCAGACTTTATGGGACAAAATGGCTGTGTAGACCCATGGAGGTTTCAAAATCCGACCTCCAAACAATTCTCTTTCTTTTCTCATGTTCACCATTCTTTCTCAAGGATAGATTACTTTTTTATAGATAGCTCGTTCATCCCTGCAGTGAAATCGGTTTAATACTTGGCCATCATCATTTCAGATCATGCACCACTCATCTTAGACCTTTCTTTCACTTTGAACGTTAGAGAGCAATCCTTCTGGATACTTAATTCCCTGCTGCTTTCAAACGAGAAATTTTGCGAACATGTGGCTACTAATATAGATACTTTTCTGGAAGTAAATAAGAAGGAAGGCATATCATACTCCCTACTTTGGGAAACCTTAAAAGCGTACTTAAGAGGACATATTATCTCCTATGTAGCACACGTCAATAAAGAACACCGCAAACAAATACAAGACCTGACGGATTCAGTTTTTAGACCGCAAATATTCTGAAAGCCCCTCCCCAGAATTATACAAAGAACGGATAGCTCTACAGTCTAAGCTTAAACTTCTATCCACCAACCAGGCTGAATACTTAATATTGCGGACCCGGAGCACTTACTATGAGTACGGAGAAAAAGCTAGTCGATCGCTGGCTCACCAGCTGAAACGTCAGGCTGCTTCACGGCTCATACTCCAAGTGAGAGATCAGGATCAAAACATAGTCACCAACCCAAAGGAAATTAATAATATTTTTGCAACTTTTTACTCTACACTTTACACGTCTGAATTCCCATCAGATGTTATGAATATGAACAGTTTTTTAGATAATTTAGAATTACCTACTATTGAGCCTGGAGACAGGGAAGAATTAGATCGACCTCTTGCACTGACAGAGATCGCTGCAGCCATCGGAGACATGCAAACTGGTAAATCTCCAGGACCCGACGGTTACCCCCCCAAATTTTTAAAGAAATTTAAAGATAAACTTGCACCTATTATGCTAGAAGTATTTAACGAATCATTGGAAAACGGTTCTTTGCCCCAACCCTCACACAAGCTAAGATTACACTACTTCTCAAAAAGGACAAGGACCCCACTAACTGTGGCTCTTATCGTCCTATCTCCCTCCTAAATGTTGATATAAAAATTTTAGTCAAGGTGATGGCTCATCGTTTAGAATCCGTTCTCCCTAAGGTAATTTCTGAGGATCAGACTGGTTTTAAAAAGGGTGGCCAGTCTTTTTCAAATATTCGCCGACTTGCTAACGTGATCTACTCCCCCGGTCCTTCCTCGACTGCAGAAGCTGTAATCTCCCTGGATGCGGAGAAGGCCTTTGACTGGGTGGAGTGGAAATACTTGTTTGCCGTATTGGAGAGGTTTGGGTTCGGTGACACGGTTATGGCATGGATTCGTCTGCTCTATTCGTCCCCACAAGCATGTATTCAAACTAATCAATCTCATTCCAAATTTTTCCCCTTGACACGTGGGACACGTCAAGGATGTCCTCTATCCCCGCTCCTATTTGCAGTGGCAATCGAGCCTCTTTCGCTTGCTTTAAAGTCGTCGTTGTTATTTCGAGGGGTTGGGCGTGGGACTGAGGAACATCGCGTCTCTCTATATGCAGATGATCTCTTGATCTATGTAAGCAATCCAGAAGCTAGCGCCCCTGTAATTCTATCACTATTGAATAATTTTGGATCTTTTTCTGGCTACAAACTCAACTATCAGAAAAGCGAATGTTTCCCCATTAATGATTTGGCAATGCAAATTAAACAAGAAGCAGTCCCCTTTCACTTAACACATTCTGGTTTCAAATATCTTGGAATAAACATTACGCGTTCCTTCACCTCCCTTCTTGGGGCCAATTTAACACCTTTAGTTAGCTAAATGAAAGCTGACTTTCAAAGGTGGAGCTGGCTACCTCTGACTATTGCAGCACTGTAAAACCCAACAAGTTAAGCTAACTCATTTCATTTGAGGAAACAGATTACCTCAATTCATTTAAGTTTATAAAAAACAATAGTTATGAGTACTCTGAACTTATTTTCTTTGAGTTTACTTAAACAATAATATTTCTTAATACACAATTAAACTTTACACTGCATTTAATACTGTATATAGCTGAAACTTCACTTTATTGAGTAAAAACAGTGAAATGACAAACTTTAAATGAACTCAGAGCACTTGCAGTTACTGCTAGCTCACAATATCACACACAAAGTCCAATCCAATGAGTTAAGCTAACTCATTACATTTGAGGAAACTTATTACCTCAATTCATTTAAGTTTATAACAAACAATAGTTATGAGTACTCTGAAATTATTTCAGTTGATTTCAATAAAAGTAGATATTGCAGTCAAAAAATTAAGTGATTAATTAAGTGATTAATGAAGTGATTGTTGAGCATTAGTGACAAACCTGCTGTTAACATGCAGGTCACTGAAGGAAAGAGAAACACAAGAACTACAACTGACTTCCAACCACAACATTAGATGAAATCACTGAAGATAAAATATGTTTAAATCTCTGAAGATCTCAGAGGAGGATTGAACAACTCCACAAACAGCATTACCAGCTTCACTTATTAACCAGTTTGAGTTATGAGTTATTGAGTTATTTGAGTCATGCGTCTACAGAAGGTGTTATTGTGAATGAACAGAGGTTTAGATGAAGATTTATTGGGTTTCATTTAAAGACACCATGATAGTGGTTAGTGTTTGCTTTAGTTGGGCTCTTGACCCTTGACTTTATAACACCAGTTTTTCCTCTGGCTGCTGTAACTGAGTGTTTATATAACACACTTGTTATGGCACAAAAGCCAAAAGAAAATGTGAGCATGTGGTTGTGTTTTGATGATGATTTATGGAAAGATGAATTATCATTTGGTGTCTTGACTTTCTGGTCTTTTCTAGAGAATAATCTCTGATTAAACAGGTGATATATAACTTGTATTATTCATTATAAAAGAACTGTGATTCTGCTGTAAGGCCCAGTGTTGTTACAATCATATTTTAAAAACCTCTATGATATAATGCTGACTTACACAGACATGAAGAATCAGCAAATGAATCTCAACAATGGTGACCATTAAAAAATTATTCATGCTGCAATGCATGCTGGGAGCCATGGATAAGGTTTGTATTATGGTAGTACCCAGCATGCTTTGCAGTATGAATAGTTTTTTAATGATCACCATTGTTGAGATTCATATGCTGATTCATATCTGTGTTAGTTTTGGTAATGAATTACATTTTCTGTAAAATCCTTCATATTATCTGATAGTTATAATATTGCTAGTTCTTATACTGTAGAATCTCAGCTTCAAATCAAACTAATAATTTGTTACCCTTTTACCAGAGACTAGACTCTGAATGAGATCAGTGAATCAAGTCATTAACTAATGATTGTCATCATCAAATCTTGACCACCATTACCAATCATACTTTTCCTTGAATTTTGTGCCATTACAAACGTTTAATAAACACTCAATTACAGCAGTCAAAGAAAACTTGTACTCTAAAGCCAAGGGTCAAGAGCCCAACTACAGCAAGCGCTGATCTCCCTCATGGTGACCTTAAACCTTGTAGTTCTTGTGTTCCTCTTTCCTTCAGTGATTCTGATTGTTAACAGCAGGTGTTCATCACTAATGATCAATCATCACTTAATTGATCACTTAACTACAATTATTATTCAATTATCATTCTGGGATCTGAAATGTATAACTCTATGTATAAATCTATAACTCATTCAGTTTGAGTTCTGTTTCAGTCATTCAAGCCACTTCAAGTTTTTCAGTATTATTTGAGTGCAGTGAACTCAATTTAATTGAGTAAATATATTGTTAGGTTTTACAGTGCACCAGTAGGTCACCTAATGGAGCTTTAGGACACCAGTAGGTCACTTGATGGAGTTTTTCGGTTCCTTGCCACTGCTGCCTTTGGCTTGCTCAGTTGGGAATATTCAAATGAATTAACCAAGCATTAATACCATTGATCAGCCCTACCAAACGTGGATGTTTTTTCCACTAAGAAACAAACATTGTTATGTAATTTGATTGATACTGTGAAGCTGCTTTAAAGCAATTTATGTTGTGAAAAGCGTTATATAAATACACTTCACTTGACTTGACTTAAAAAACATGAAGAAATGAGCATTCATCCCCCAGTTTACAGTCTCCATCAAATCTGCCTTGTCATCCTCTGTTTAACTCTTGGCCCAGTCATTTAGAGCACTGTAAACATGATCCTGTTCATAGCTGAATGACAGATGGATTGACACACTCAATATGACGTAACATTATATTTCCGTTTAATAAACACTCACCTATGTTCTCACTTACACAAACTCTCCATAACACAAACAGAAAAAAGAATGTGAGCAAAATGGGACTTAAGAAAGAGGAAACGAGGGAAAAGGTGAATATAACAAATTATATAGAAATATTGTACATTAAATTCAAGAAATATGCAAAGTTAGCAGATATCAGAACAGAGCACATGGCAAATTTTCAAAAACGCTGAACACAATAAAGTCTTTTTTTCACAGTGAGAATAGTAATAATGACTATTTTTTCAGTCATAAACTAAGTGTATCCAAAAACGTCTGGCAAGTTTTCAATAAACTTTTTACAATATTTTGACCCCTTACATTTGAATGGGATACATAAGAATTTTAAAAAAGGGTTGAGAGTTCTAAACAGCAACATTTGTATTAGTATTATTTTATATGGGAATATAATGTATATTATGTATAAAACAATAACCACAACATAGAGAAGTTAAAAGAGACAGTTGGATGAACCTCACAAAACCTGCCAAGGGCATTTCTTGGTCATATTTCATATTAAAATGAAAAGCAAAATATAAGAATGTGTATTTGTATAAAAGGAGTGCATAGGCATGACAGGAAGGTGCAAAATTTACATAAATGTCACAATGCAAAATAAAAAACCATACTAAAAAAAAAAATACTGTCTTCTACTGTAAAGAGATTACCCAAGTTTATCAAGTTGCCCTTATTACTGGATCATTATTTTAAAATAATTGTGTTCGCACTCACAAAACAGCAATTTAAAATTGAGTAAATATTTCAAAGTTAAATATATTCACGTCAGGAATTTCCGTTATACTTTTTAAAGGTTTGGGAATAACAATTTTCAAATTCCCTAAAATTTCCACCTTTTTCCATGAATGTGTAAAGCCTGTGGATAAGGTAAACATCTTCCATTAAAATGCAAACCCTCCACAGTCGAAAGCATCAAAATCAGAGTCTCCCTCAAAGTCGAAGCTGTTAATATGCTGCGACTCTATGGCTTGGCTGCAAGCATGGTAAGAACTGCCTCCCCCCATCTCAGAGAACCCTGTGGAGTGGGGGATTTCCGGAGCATGAACGGCCAGGTTGGAGGAGGCGGGTGGGCAGGAGTTCAGGTAGCCCAGCGCTGAGGACGCGGCTGCTCCACCCATCAGCAGACACACGGCTCGCACAGCCCGAGCGTCGCTGCTGTTGCCGTGCCGTAGGCAGTCTGCGGAGTGAAGGGGCGGAGCCACGGTGGGGCTGCAGGGGGGCCGTTGGTTTATGCTGCCTAAAGTTCACAACAGAAACAGTCGTAGATAAACATGCTGACATTGTATCATATACACTATCCACAATCATGTTGATTATGTGCTGAGTCAATGTTGACAGAGAACAGTAGCGGCACCACATGGCCTACTTTATTTCATCGTCAATGCAGTTCCAGACACAGTTAAGCGGCCACCTTTCTCCTACTAAACTTCAAAGAAGAAATGACCAGGCTCAGACAATGTTATTACTATTTTTAAAACTCCTAATGGCAAAAGACAAGATTACAAACACTAAAATAACTGCAGCTAACAGCATGTTATGGTAAGGGCTGAATTGCATGAGTGTATTTGACTAAATGTTTTTATCTCTAACACAAAATATAATGCGATATATAACATAATACATTTCCATAAATGGGAAACTAGTGCTTATATTTTTCAATATACTGCAATGTATGCATTGACCATGTATGGCTATTAATACATATAATATTTATAAAAGAAGACAAAATTTGCATTACATGTAATATTCACAAATTTGTATCCTTTATTGTGTACAAATATTGCACATACATGTTCCCATATAAATGTGAATGTATGTCACACACACACACACACACACACACACACACACACACACACACACACACACACACACACACACACACACACACACATATAAACACATTCACGGAATGAGTTAGACAGATTTCTAGTTCCCAGCATGCTTTGCTTCTGACTGGTTTCTGAAAGGAGAGCAAATGTTAAAATTAAGTGTTATTTAATGTATTTTGCTCAAAATTAATATAAGGGGAGATCTGTTAGTGTTTCATGTTCTATTGTTTTGGAATTTTTCAGTTTTCTGGTATGTGAGTTTTTGGGGTCACCATTGTGCTGAAGAGTACCCAGCCAGCACAGTCATGTGGGGCCATAGTACATTTGATATACACTATCTAAATGTGATCTACACAACCATGCACCTGTTCATCAAATAGATTGCATATGTATTTGCTTAGATGAACTGAATGCTGCTCAATGTGCATACCACAAACTGTGAAATGTAGCACATATCAGTATTGGAATTAATGAGTCAATAGAGTGATTGACCAATGATTGAGCATTATTGGTGACACCCAAAGCAGAACCATTGGAGAAAATTGTTAGCCGCCGATATGGAGATCAATGTTTGCTTTAGTTGAGCTTTTGACCCCTTATATAATGAAATTAAGATTTTGATTGGCTATTGTTTCTGACTTAACTGGCAGATGAACAGAAAAAAAGAGATGTAACGTGTTAGTTATATTATGACAATCATCATATGAACTTTTAGTAATTTATGCTATTGGTTACAGCATAACTGATTCTGCATAAAAATCCAGAATTTTAGTTATAATACGACAGAATTCTTTTACAACTTGTTTTACATAAAAAGAAACTGTTCTTTCAGGCACACACAGATATCAAGATTCAGTCAATGCATCTCAACAATGGTGACGAGCAGAATATTCAATTAGGAAAAGTAAATTACATAGACAATTCAGATCATAATTTATTCATACCGCAATGCATGATGGGAGCCATTAATGCGTTGTGATTGGTGGCAGCCACTGCAACATGCATCATTATTGTCACTCGTGTTGAGATTCACAGGCTGATTATTGATGTCTGTATTTCTAAATAAATTAGAAAGTGTTTTGTTTAGAACAATGTTTATGAAATATTTTGGATTAAAAATAAGACTGATAGTCATATGCTGTGGAATCACAAAGCTGTTGCTAACAAATTGAACTAGATAATCTCAAGATGGTTCATATATTCTATCACAGTATGATTATGCCATAACATAACCAACACTGTCAGATTACAATTTTCTGTGTTCATTTGACTGCTATAACTTAATAACAGCAGTCAATTAGAATTGATAGTCTAAGGGTCAAGAGACCGACTAAAGCAAACACTGATCGCCATAATGGTGGCTTACAATTTTCTCCTTCAGTGATTCTGCTTTAGGTGTCTTCAATAATGCTCAATCATTATTCAATCACTTAATTATCTCATTAACTCTAACACTGATATTTGTTACATTTAACAGCCTGTAGTGTGCACACTGAGCAGTGTTCAGTTCATCTGGGCAAACCCATGTGGGGCCTACATGGAAACTGGGAGCAAAACTGGCGGGGTCCCAATTAGATAGCACACGTCAAACCCATGTAGGCTCCACATGACTGTGCTGGCTGGGTAGAGCCTGTGGTTCTGTTGATGATTGGACAAACAACAAGAAGACTGTATTTACTATATTTAAAAGGAATGGTTGTGCACTCTGCAGCTCAATAATAGTCTTTTAGATTAATTCTTAAGTACACCTGAGTGCTTTAGATAACCATCTTGAAAATATGAAACAACTATAATATAAATAATGAATAATTATAATAAATATTTTACATTAATTATTTCTCTATTTATGTGTGTTTATTATGCATGACTAAATATATCTAGAATATATAACACATGCAGTACCGTGTCTGATCACATGTACATCTATATATTTTGAAGTGTTGTTTTACTGAATATCAAAGTATATACATGAATATGATTATTAGTTAATATATTGTCAAATATTTTTCAATATATGAAAAGTGGCAATTTCTTATGTATTATTCAATATATTGCAGTATATTAACACAATATATTATCCTGTATATTATTAAATATATGGTTAAACCATTTTATATATTGATCATTCATACATGGGAAATATATTTTGTTCTGTAAGGGATACAACAATTCAAGTCATAATTGTCAATGTTTCAGTGATTGGCCGCATTTTGTTGCCGTTTTTCTCCAGATCTCTCAATCATTGTATACAGCATGCAACAGAAGGGAGTACTTCCTACAATGTCAAATTATTCAAATTTGTATCATCTTTTAATAATTGCATTATACGGTGATAAGCAGACTTAACACCCTGTTGTTAACAACTGTTGTGCACAAAACTTTTTTGGTCTGGTTCTCAAAGAAGCACCTGGAGATGCCGCTTGGTACTCACACTTATCCTTCAAGCTGTCGTCATCACAAATGAAATAAGAAGTGCTTTATGTTTTTCAGGTGAAGCCCTCTTTACACGGGATAAGTATTGCCTGGTGACCTCTAGTCATTTGTAATAATTGCGGAGGTTGTCTGTGTTCTTAATCCTGTGCGAATCGGTTATGTCTGTAATTTGTAAAGTAAAAATTCCCCCGCAAATGACCTGCCATATTTCGCTGAACACCGACGTCCTGAGGTAATATTAGTCCTGTGCGAATCGGCATCTCTGTGATTTGGCGCGGTCGTTTATAATTTTTTCAAGGTTTTTGTTTCCTATACGCTTTTTTTATCCATCTTTCGCAAAGAATGGAGGCTGCACTGGAGTGTTTTGATAGTATTTTGGGTGCTGGGTCATATCGCTATACACCATACAATTATACAATTTCCAGAAAGAGAAAGCTGAAAGCCATCAGATGAATGACATGTATAGCAGCATGCGTAAGGAAGATTCTTCTGTTTATGATGATATCATACAGCTAGGCCTATAATAACGACAAGATATTTCTAAGCAATAGCCTATTGACATCATATCCGGGAGATAAGTCAGTACATTTGAGTAAAATCACAAGCTTCACTTATCCCGTGCGAATGCGCCACAAGAAATTCAGATGTGGGGGGGGGGGGCAATTTCGTCCCCAGGTAATCCTGTGTGAAATAGGGCTTAAGTCGAATTGTATTCAGTAATATTGTATTGAGTAATTGAATAATCAAATGTAAAATAAGACTATAGTCTTCACTGTATAAATTAAATATAATTAATGTAGGGTAATTAATACAATTATCTGTGTTAAAGCTATAAAAGTGATTTTCTTTCTCTTTTGTTGTTTGATTAACATTGGGTTAACAAACAGCTGTGGGTATATTGGGCTGCTATCATTTTAAGACAAATGAGGGATTTTGCACATATGCACAGATCTAATGATACACATCCAGTTTTTCTCAGTTGTTTACAGCACATAACCGTCTGTGTTTATAAGGATACTTGCCAAGACATGAATTTGACTTCATTTTGGGTTCACGTGTCTGTTCAAGCCATGGTTCAAGCTCAAAAGAGAAGAAAGAGGCGTTCACGTGCTGTCTGCGTGGCTCTGTGTGCACGCACAAAACAGCGCGCGAGTTCCAGTCTTGTTCTTGCGCTTGATGTTTTAACTGACAGGACTTAAAAACACATGCAAATGACAAACCTTCACTCCATGATAGGTAAACTTTGCAATTAATCCGCGAATCACATGCGTTCAACTAATCAACTAAGATCCCTATACGTGCATGACATCGTGTCATGTGATTATTTTGCGGATACGCACATCGCGATATCGATGCTAAAACGTTATATCGTGCTTCACTAATCATGATTGCTATATTTCCAGAGATGGAGAAAAATCCTACTCCAGTAAGTAAACATGTCCGTGTCCCCAAAAATGTTGGTGTACTCAAAAGCACTTCCCTCCACGTTTTCTGGTGTGCATTGTCCATTGTTCAAAATTGAGTACATCTCTGAATTCAACAGTGAATTCAGAAAAAATAAATGATAGCACAGTAGCACATTAGTGCAATAGTGGTATTTATTTCATGTTTTTTTATTATAATTTTTTTTTAACAATCCGCATCATGAGGCCTCTAGAACGTCTCAGTTACGTATGGTAACCCTCGTTCCCTGAGATGGGAACGGAGACGTCTCGTCGGAGGAGTTTCCAACGAATTGGGATCACGCTAGGGAGACCCAGTGGGTTATCCCGCTCAGTGGATTGGATAACACTGGGAAATCGTGCCCAACCCGTAGGAGGGAACGCTGTGGAGACCCTGCCCGCCCAAAGGGAGGCACTGGAATACACGTATGTACTAACCCGTAGGGTAGTGAAACATACGACAGTCCTTGGGGTAGTCCCAGCCCGAGGGGTGGGAGCATACTCAGCAAGGACGACAGAACGGGTCTGTCGAGGGGAAGACACGGTGCTAACCCGTAGGGTAGCTGTAACGTGGAAGAAATGGGTCGCCGTAGGGACCACTGTTAAGGCCACCCAGTCTAATAACAACTCCTACGAGAGGTAATAGACCTGGCGCCGGGCGATCCGCCAGAGGGGTGATGGAGGAACTCACGAGGTTAACCGTTTGTTGGGGAACCAACGGAGCAAAAAGACGCACGTATCCGGCCCATGGGGCGGGAATGGCGTAGTAAGCCGACATAACCTAATTCCTCGCGCTACTGGCCGTAGCGAGTACACGGGAGGAAACAGGTTCAACACAGAGGCTATAAAACCTAGCGAACGTGTTAGGTGTCGCCCAGCCCGCAGCTCTACAGATGTCTGTTAGTGAGGCGCCTTGCGCCAAAGCCCAGGAGGAGGCAACACTCCTAGTAGAGTGTGCCGTCAACCTAGGTGGGCAAGGCATGTCCTGGGACTCATAAGCCCGGACGATAGCATCCACTAACCGGTGGGCTAATCTCTGCTCGGAGACAGCCTTCCCCTTCTGCTGGCCTCCGTAACAAACAAAGATCTGATCTGAGGTCCTGAAGCTTTGCGTTCTGTCCACATAAACCTGCAAAGAGCGGACGGGACAGAGAAAAGCTAGGGCTGGGTCTGCCTCCTCCAGGGGCAGCGCTTGTAGGTTCACTACCTGGTCCACAAATGGAGTGGTAGAAACCTTGGGCAAATATCCGAGCCGGGGTCTCTGAATAACATGAGAAAGGCCCGGACCGAACTCTAGGCACGATTCGTTGACCGAAAAAGCCTGCAGATCCCCTACCTTCTTAAAAGAAGCAAAAGCCAACAGGAGAGCCTCATAGACAGGATTTAGCCTCCTGGCACCCATAAGGAATCTGGTGACCAGGTCGTGCTTCCCCAATGACTTACCTTCTACTGCATCGTGATGAGCGGCTATTGCGGCAACATACACTTTGAGGGTGGAGGGAGACAGCCTTCGCTCCAACCCATCTTGCAGGAAGGAAAGCACGACTCTGACCGGGCAAGTTCGGGGGTCTTCCCGGCGGGAAGAACACCAATCGACGAACAGGTTCCACTTCAACGCATAGAGGCACCTCGTAGAGGGGGCTCTAGCGGTACTGATGGTGTCTACCACAGCCTGTGGTAGGCCACCTAGAACCTCCGCAAGTATATTTTTTAAGTATACTTTATGTAGTAAGTATACTAATATCAATGCACTAATAGTATACTTGTAAGTATACTATTTCAAGACTGCTTGGGACTAAATTTGCCCACTTTTTAGTGTATAAAAGTATAATTTAAGTGTACACAATTAGTTAACAACTACGTTTTCTTTTGAACCCCAACTATGCTACAAGTGAACTAATAGGTTTACTGATAATTTACTAGTAAAATACTAGTAGCACATTTTTTAGTTTATGAAAGTACACTTTAAAGTATAGTCTTAGTAAATTACTAGTTTTCTACCAAACGTGGATGTTTTTTCCTCTAAGAAAAAAACATTGTTATGTTATTTGATTGATACTGTGAAGCTGCTTTGATGCAATTTATATTGTGAAAAGCGCTATATAAATACACTTGACTTGACTTGACTTAATAGTTTTATACTGCAAGTATAGTTAGCGGGTATAAATACGGAAGCGGATGCAAGCACCATTTGTCTTTCGCTTCGGAGCCGATCGGTCTTCATGTCAATGTCTCTGAAGAGTGTTGAATTCTCAACGGACGAGTGTGTCTGTGCTTCTTCTGGAAGTCTCTCCTGGTGCTGGTGGTTTCTACAGCGTGAGTACAGTGGTGATCGTGAGCTTCTGAGCTCTCAACTGCTGTTCTAACTGCATTCTTTGTGTTTGTTTGTTTTGACATCTGTTAGATGGCGAAGAAGTGAGTGCTTCACTGTCACAGGCTGCACCATCTCCTGTCAGTGTCGCTGTGGTCATTCCCCTGTGTGCTCCGGCACTAGTGAGAGTACCATTTCCTGAAAGAGCAACACGGGTGTGTCTGCGTCTTTTTCAAGATGCCATTCCACCCGTGCGTTTCTGGATGCGGTCATTCCCTGTCCCCAGTTGACGTCACAATCTCTGCATCACGTGTTTGGGCATTCAGCATGCTGAAGCAGCTTTTGTGGATAGTTCATGTTCTCACTGCGGGAACATGACTATCTCGGCGTTGAGATCGAGACTCGCCTTCATCCATGAAGGTCCCATTCCCATGTTTCGCTCTAGCACCCCTTCTGGCCAACCAGAAGAGAGCTATTACGCCGTGTGGGATGGGTGATCTGAGGATCACAGTAAGGCAGATCTGCCAACATGTAAAAAATGTTCGTATTCTGCACGCAAGAAATGAATTTGACTTGACCCTTAAGTACGCTTGTACGATTCACTGCTCTCTAGGTACGCATTTTCGCCGATTTCAGTATATATGCAAACTATGACGTTGATTCTGCCGCTGAGCCACAGCTAAACTAAGTGGAGTGGAAAGCTTTTGGGCAATCAGAACGCTACATTTTAACCCTCCGCCCCCCTGCCCCTCTTAGCCAGCAGCCATATCACCCTGTAGACCAAGACTGGTTGCCCACTGAAGCTAAGCAGGGCTGAGCCTGGTTAGTACCTGGATGTGTGACCTCATGAGAAAAACCAGGTTGCTGCTGGAAGAGGTGTAAGTGAGGCCAGCAGGGGGCGCTCACCCTGTGGTCTGTGTGGGTCCTAATGCCCCAGTATAGTGACGGGGACACTATACCGTAAAGAGCACCGTCCTTCGGATGAGACGTTAAACCGAGGCCCTGACTCTCTTTGGTCATAAAAAATCCCAGGTTGTCTTTCGAAAGAGTAGGGGTGTAACCTCGGCATCCTGGCCAAATTTGCCCCAGTGGCCTCTGTCGATCATGCCCTCCTAACCATCCCCACTAATTGGCTTCATCACTCGGTCTCCTCTCCACCAGTAAGCTGGTGTGTGGTGGGCGTTCTGGCGCAATATGGCTGCCTTCGCATCATCCAGGTGGATGCTGCACATTGGTGCTGGTTGAGGAGATTCCCCCCCCTTCGATGTAAAGCGCGTTGAGTGCAGAGAAAAGCGATATATAAATATAAAGAGTTATTATTATTAGCCAAATGCTTTTCACGTTCAATTCAGTTCAGTGCCTCAAGCAAGCCAGGCTGGCTGGATAACTGTAGGATTGCATGCCATGGCTGAACCGCCTCAAAAAAAGGTTCGGAAACCACAACGATTTCTAGACAACAATCAGGAGAGATGGCCTTGCCTCCAGATGTCCAGGCTACCTCATCACGCGTTCTGCACTGTGTGCAAGACAGACATCGACATCAGTCACCAAGGGGCAACAGGTAACGAACACAGTCCCACACACAAATACTCCCTGCCCCCCGAAACATAATGATATAAAAAATAAAATGATGATAAGAAATGACCTTGACATCATAACAGGCAGTCCAGCTGTGACGAGCTCAGTTAATGATGCATAGCATACAATAGGGCTATTTGCTAGGCCAAAGTGATGGCAACTTACATAAAGCAATGTCACCCAAGTCAACCTTTTAAAAGCCTATCTGAAAATATCAGACCCATGTTATTTATGTAAGGGATAACGGCCGCCGAGGTGTCCTGTTAAACAGAATTAATGGATGAGGGCGAGAAGCAAAGAACTCCCCAATGCGCAGCCTCCGCCAGAGGTAAAGATAATAAGAGTTAAGAGCCCAACTAATAGAAACACTGATCACTGTTATGGTGACTTCAAATGAAACAGTTAAACCTCTGTTAATTCTCAACAAAAACTTCTGTAAGACGTCTGACAGAAATAAATTCAGTCTGGTCAGTAATAAGTGAAGCTGGTAATGCTGTTGGTGGAGTTGTTTAACCCTTCTCTGCTGAGATCTTCAGAGATTTAATGTCTTCTTTTATCTTCAGTTGATTTCATCTAAGATTGTGCCTGAAGTCAGTTGTAGTTCTTGTATTTCTGCTCGTCTCTTTTTCTGTTTTCTTCTTTCCTTCAGTGATTCTGCTTGTTAACAGGCTTTTTTTTAATGACTTCATATTTAATATACACAGATTTTGTGGCTCAGATAAGGTCTAGTTCTAGTTTATTTTCTTACTCTTGGCTGACATGTGGCATTGCTATGTCCTGCTTGTGGCTCAAATCTGGCAAACGGGAGCGGTCCACCCAAGGGACGTCAATCCACGCTGCATGTGGGCCAGATCAGTATTCCAATGGTGCCAGATGTGGGCCGGATCTGGAACACTCAAAATGTTGCTGTGGGGTGGAAGGAACAAACCACAAGAAACTGAAAAGTGCCATGGCCTCAGTCCCTAAGAGAAGTTTTTTGGAGATCCAAGATCTACAGCAGGGCAGAAACACTTTTCTCAAACTTTATAGCTGAGCACAATGTAGACCATGCTGGACCATTATTTAAGAAGATGTTTCCAAATTGCCCAGCAGTACGACTGTGCCCGAACCAAGACAGCAGTTATATTAAACAAATTTTCCTCGAATGATCAACAGGTCATCAGTGACCTTATGTGCCATTCCCCATTCAGCATTGCAACCGATGGTAGCACAGACAAGGATGATGTCAAGCTTTATCCTTTGGCTGTCCGTGTCTATGATCCCAGAGTTGGAAACTTAGTTGTAGTACTCCTGAAAAATTGTTGAGTGTTATAAAGAGAGTCTACTGACGAAGGGATATACAATCTCATTCACAAGGAACTAAACAAAAGGAAAATACCATGGGGCAATTGTGTAAGCTTTCTTCTGACAATGCCTCTGTCGTGTCGCAGCATTCATTAAGTCTCAGAATCCCCACATTTACATGGTCGGCTGTGCATGCCACCTAATGCATATAGCTGCGGAAAAGGCTGCAAGAAGTAGATGAATTGACATTGAAGACATGCTCATCGTGATCTACTACTACCTTGACAAGAGTAGCAAGAGGAAAGCTTTGCTGCATGACCTCCAAATGCTGTGCGACACTGATGTGAGGAAGATTTTGAAATGATCCTCGACCAGCGGGCTGGCTCTTGGCAAATGTGTCAATCAACTCCTCCAGCAGTGGGAAACTCTGATTCTGTTTTTTGCTGAAGAGGCATCAGGGAAGAAGGCAGCTAAACCTCTCACATCTTCAGCTCATCCCTCTCGGAAGAGCCCAGCTGCCCCTAAGCCCTCAACTCTCACACCTACCTCGGGTAAGCTTGCTGTCTCAAAGACTTTGTCCTCCAGCTTTTTGAAGACCAAAGTCCACCAGAGAAAGTCCAAGACTGGACCAAGCTCCACACAGCAACAGGCAGGGCCTACACCAAAACAGCTGCAGGTGTGGTCTACTTGTGTTGTGAACTTTTGCAGCGTGTTTCTGTATTTGCTTGTGTTCTGAGTATTTGGAGCACCTATGGGTTGTAAAACTGATGAAGATGTTTTCTTAATTTGCGGGTGTTTTTCTATTTACATGTGTTTTCTTCAGTTGTAGCACATTGAGCCCTCTCGGCCACCGTAATACAGTCCAAAAAAGTATTTAATAGATTATGAAAAAAATAAATTCTATTTATCAGCAAATAACTCAGCACTACTTAGGAATTTTTCAAATTGGCTACATTCACTGTAAATGTCAGACTCTAAGCTTTCAAATGACACCTATTTTGTGTTAACCAAGGCAGTATTTTTGAAAAATATGATAATGAATATAATGAATATCATACCCCTGGGCGGTACACTCTGGTTTAGAGGGACTACTCAGCACTAGTTCAGAGTTGCTCGAAGTGGTTAGATGCTTTAAAAAGATGAGATTCTTTAAGATGATATATATTTTCTGTTATTCCACGTTTGAAAACAAGCACGGACAGTTCCGGGAACATTGGAAAACAATGTTAGTGGGGAATATATTAATATATAAGAGTTGAAGATTGTTCAACTTTGGGTAAAACGCAGCGCTCATCACTGTCACTTTTTACCCAACCGTCCAATCACAGTGGAGGAGGGGCGGGACAAATACCACACCGACCAACTGTCACAACATTCTTTCTGTTCAACAACATCAACCAGCAGAGCTAACCGAACAAAATAGATAAATAATTTGTTAGTATGAAACAAATTATCTGTGAAATCAATTACAAGTAAACTGTGTTGCGGATAGTCTGTATCATAACAACGAAGCGTCTCAATTGAACAAACGCTGGGCTGCCAAAACGCTCTCAAGCGCCCACAGCTAGGAGTTTTCAGCAGAGCATCTAGCGCTTTCATCTGGCTAAAAACGCGTTGGTGGACACACGGCCTAACCAAAATTAATAAATGTTGTTCAAAATCATTGTTAGTTTGTGAAACCTAAAACACACACACACACACACACACACACACACACACACACACACACACACACACACACACACACACACACACACACACACACACACACACACACAAACACACACATACATCATAACATCTAAATTAGTCTTATTCAAGTCAAAAATATTATATAAAATTGCAGAATCAACCTAAATACATGAATTAATAGAATAAAAAAAAGTTTTGTTGGTAAAATGTTATACCAACAAAATACTTTTCAAGTAATTAAGTAAAAAACAATAAAATAAAAAATAAACCTGTTAAGGTAGCCACTTTTTAGCATTGAAAGAGAGACCTAAATACAGAATACAGAACGTAGCAGAGAGAAGAAGCATGAAAAAAAAGAGTTAAACGGATTATAGCAGAGAGAGAGAGGCTTACCACAGGACAACTGCATTGGCATCAGAGGAGATTTTTCTCTTTTAATCAGCAACATGTAAGGATTTTTTATTCTGTTTTTTCAAGTGTACTCTTAACCATGAACAGTGATGATTTCTGATAGTAATAATACCATGATTCTTTGATGTATACCATTATCATCAAGAACAGGCAGTGGCTTCATAACTTCACCTGTGTTCACAGATGAATCTGCTATGGAGCTGATTCATTATTTACAGGTCCCCCATCCCCCTTATAAAGCCTTTTACGCACCATTCTAAAGGCCTGAATGTATGTGGTTGGTTTCATGGAGTAGAACATGTTCCAGGATCAACATCCTTGTTGATCCTGGAACAACATTCCAATCAACCAATCAAATTTGAGGGATAGTTTGTTTAAGTAGTCAAGTTCCCTTTCAAAAGCTTCACTCTATGCTGCGCTGATAGCGTTTTGGGAATATCTTTGATTGACCAGCTGTGAAGGAACACCTCAATGAAATTGAACTTTGTAGCCTCAGACGGTGACGTCATTGGAATGTGCGGTCGTCAGAGGCTATAATTAGATGTGCCACAGGTGCATCCTCAGCTTTCTTTTTCTTCAGACCATACTGTGTGTTACAAGCTTTCTCTTTCTGCCTCTCTGCTAGGAGTTATTTCTCTCTTTCTTCTCCCATTCTTGTAAAAAGAGAAAAAGAAAAATGAGTGAAGTAAGCGGTGTGTCTCTGTGTTCACGGCCCATGCCTGAATGCGATTCACACCAGTTTTGCTTCGTTTATTTGGGGGAAGAGCATGCTGCCCTTGCATTGAAGCAGGGCGAGTGCAAGCACTGCAAGAGTTTTCCGGTTAAAGTGCTACATTCTCGTCTCGCTTACTTCCTAAGGCCAGCACCCACTCTACCATTGTGGGGCTCTCGTATGGATCTGGCTGAGGATCAGGAGACGGGTCTGTCACTATCGCTTGCTCTCTCTCCAGATCTAGATGTTCTTTTGCGCGATCCTAAAGCGTTCCCCGTTGTTTCTTCGGCTTGTGTGGAGGACAGCGTATCTCTTGCATCCGCTATGGATTTTGAGATTCCGGTCTCTGAGCGTTACTCACACAATGATTAAGCGTATGAGGAAAGTAGCTGTAAAAGTAGTTTTCCACGGGTTTTCAAGTATGGAGACGCTTGAAAAAGCATTTAGTTGCGTTCTAGACGCCGGGACAAATCTGTGGCAAAACTCAAGTGTTTTCCACACACCATTCAGATCAAAAAGAAGATCAAAAGCACTTGTTAGAGGCATGAAACATCTTTTAGCGTTAGCTAAGTGCCTTTTCACACAATCCAATGTGAAGTTAATTAATACATCGTTCGACCGGACATAACTGTTTTATATATATAAATGTAGATTGTTTGCGCACGTGATATCAGGAAGCAGCGTAATACACACATGACGACCGGAGGTGACGGCGATGCACAAATCGAGTTACTCTCTCACTAATTTGAGATTTCTTATCCTGTGTGAATTGGCAATTACTATTACAGACGTCCTGTGGTAAAATTCCATTACTCCATCTACCCCTGTTAAGTTAATCCCGTCCGAATAGGGCTTTAGCTATAGTCTTTGAGGGGCTGGTAGAAACCCCCTTTGAACCTCTAGAGTCAGTGACTGACAAGCTTCTGACTGTTTTATATCTCTCATCAGTCACTGCTCATGAGACAACTGAACACTTTGCCAATTTTTATCTTTCGATTAGAAAGACGTTTTCGTGACAACTCAGCATACAGTAAATTTGCACATTTCAATGGCATTTTGTTTCAATGGCTAATAATGTTTTTTCTTATGGCTTTCACCTCACTACAAAAAGAATTGAGGATGTGCAGGCTCTGTCTTTCTCACCATCATGCTTAGACCTGGAATGGTGAAAGCAATTTTGCATCCTCATCCTGACTACCTGGCTAAGGTTCCTTTCTCGACCGTACATCCGGTCACTCTTGAAGCCTTCTGCCCTCCGCTGTTCTCAGGAGAAACTTCGCCGAATTTGTCCAGTCCTTGCTCTTCTGGGGCCTCCTGTGACCTTCTATAGATTTCAGCCCACATGAGTTTTGCTATGTAGAACAACACAATTAAACGAATTATCATGCACTAGCCAAGTATCCTTGCTGTATTTAAAATATTAAAAAACAGCATTCCTCCATAGTGTTCAAAAGCAGCACATCCACAACCAATATTTCTATTTAAATTAATATAAAAATATTGTAACTTCTGGATAATTATTTCATAAAAATGTTAGTGCTTAACTCCATTAATGAGAGTGGCGCATTTAATCTAAATGTTTAAATCAGATGTACTCATTCCGTTTACTTCATTACTTTGTTCACTCCAGTAAAAGAGTGTGCACGGTCCAGAATGTCCGTGTGGTGCGCACATATTTATGGCTAATTTATTTTTTATAATTCCTAATATGTGCGTGGTAAATTGCGTACACACATTTCAATCGCAACGTTTATACATCAGGCCCTAGGCCTACGTACACCGAACTAGCCAGTGGTGAAAGTATTTATATTCAGAGCAACTATTTGTCTGTCATAGGGTCCGAAACAGGGGGGCGGCCCCCACCAAGCAAACAATTTCACATTGGGTGATGGATGCTATTGTTTGTGGTGCGGCAGGCTGGTCTTCTCCGCACACATTCATAAAATGTTATAGTTTGAATATTCATGCTACTCCGGGCTCACACGTCCTTGAGTCAATATCACAAGCTCATGTCTGCGACATCTCATGTGCTTGTGAGCACACACTACACTACCGTGAGAGCTCCAGACACCCCCAGTGTGGCGGAAGGGTATTCTCGTATTCTGAATATGAACGTCTCGGGTTATTTGACTGTAACCCTGTTCCCTGAAATAGCGGGAACGAGATTCGAGATTCCGCACTGAGGATGTACCAGGACCGCTCTTCAGACAAAGTGATACCTGAGGATGCACCTGTAGCACATCAAATGAAAGCCTCTAACAAGCGTACATTCAATGACGTCACCGTCTGAGGATACCAAGTTCAATGTCAATTTCATTGAGGTGTAATACACATACTTACAATCAAGTAACCCGAGATGTTTAGGCTTACAACAAGGGTTAGGGGCTTCTCCTATCACTTTCCTCTGATTTTAGGGATAAGTTATGGGTAGGGTTAGGTTGAGGGGTAGGACCATGTTTTGGACAGGAATGCTGTTCCAGGATCAACAATACATGTCTTAACATGTCTTACTTGGCAAAATCACAGCGACCGTATGTATGCTTGGGCTGTTGAAGAAAATATTTAAAAAAAATACACAAAAGAAAATAACAATACAATAAACTGTAACTGTGTAAAAACAGTCAGCTTAAGGGGTTTCACTTCATTTGGATGGTCCCTTTAACACATTCTATTGACTAAGTAACGTTGCACCTACATGTCTACTAACTCTCATTAGAGTGTTAGTAGAGTATTAGTAGACTGGTAGAGTTAGGGTTAGAATAGGTTGACATGTAGTTGCATAGTTACCTATAGTCAGTATAATGTCTGTTGGAGGACCATCACAGTAAAGAGTTATCAGATATTAAGCAGACAGTACACTAATACTCTAATGAGAGTTAGTTGACACGTAGTTGCAAAGTTACTTATAGTCACCAGAATGTTCAAAAGGGACCATCAAAATAAAGTGTTACCGCTTAAGGTGGCTAGAAGTATTATGTGGTTAAATGTCATAATAAAGGGTTTGAGACTGTTGTAGTTTTGAGGTGCCTTAGGCATTCGTCATTTTCACGTCCTGCAGGTGCAGTTTGTCACATGGCATCTAGAACTGAGTTTCCATGAGCAAATATGGCAGAAATCACATCACATGGTTCCAGGGGGAGCAACTGCCCTTGAATGGGAATGCTAATAGTTCTCCTGCTTGAGAACCACTGCTCCAGAAGGAACATCGGTATGAATGGCTTATAAAAAGCATGATATTACCATATAGCACCACATTCAAAGCACCATGGTAATATCACTGCATATTTTACGTAATGAGTAGTAAAAGTGAGTCGCACCTCTGTGTCTGAAGGAGTTCTCTCTGGAGCGGCCCTTGTCGCTGAGGTGCGGGGATGTGGGCTCTCTGTCACTGGAGATGTCTGGAAGCGGCTCCCGGTCTGTGATGCAGGGCGTGATGCTCTGCTGTCTCTGCAGGGCCAGGGGTGAAGTCACACCCTGAGCAAAAACAGGACGCCATTGAAATGTGCAAATATACTGTATGCTGAGTTGTCACGAAAACGTCTTTCTAATCCAAAGATTAAAGTTGGCAAAGTGTTCAGTTGTCTCTCATGAGAGATTACAACACTTATCATTGATGTAGGATCTGGAGAAGGCACTGCCACATGACATATTATGTAACATGCATTGAGAATAATCCTGCTGTTTTGCAAAGAAGCAATAACATACATGGTGTCATAGAGAAATAAAATAGACTTGTATAGTAATGTGCAGTCTTGCCAAAGGACAGCAAAATGGAATTTCCAAATACCAAATGCTCCAAAATAATACAAAAGCATAACATTTTATATATATTTATGAAATAAGATCCATTTCATTGTTCAAATACCAAACATGTTAGACTTTCATTGTTAGAAGCTGTTTTCTTTATCTTCTGATGACACCAATACAACTATTGTCCTTAATCCCCGGGAGAACAGATTCCTTCAAACAACTTTTACACTACTATTGCAAAGTTTGGGGTTGGTAAGATTTTTTTTTTTAGTGTTTTGGGGGGGAAAAGTGTGTTTAATTGATAAAAATACATCGAAAACAAATTGTGAAAAAATATTACTGGATCATTTAAAATAGTTGTTTTCTATTTTCATTTATTTTCAAATGCAATTTATTCCTGTGTTGAATTTTCAGCATTATTACAGCAGTGCTCAAGAAACATTTCTGATTATTATCAATTTTGAAAACTGTTGTGCTGCTTTATATTTGTCACAGTCTTCGTTTGCACCTGTCTGTCTTAGTCCGCACTACACTACCCAGAATCCTCCTTGTCTCCACACCAGAACTCACTCCCTCACTTATCAGCCTGTTCATTGTCATCTTCATCCATGTCACCTGTTTTCACCTTGCTATGGTCGATTTGTGCTTGTGTTTAGTCTGCTTCTGTTCAGTCTGTCCTTGTCGGTTGTTAGTCGTTTAGTTGTGTTTTGTGTGCGTGTTCCTGCCCGTCATCGTACCTGTACCTGTGAGTGTTCTAATAGTAAACTGTTTGAATTGGAGCTTTTGCCTTTGAGTCCTTCATCAACCCGCACAACACTGTGACAATATTCATATTTTGTGTAGAAACCATGATGTATTTTTTCAGGATTGTTTGAGGAATAGAAAGTTCAAAGTAACAGCATTTATTTGAAATAGAAATATTTTGAAACATTATAAATGTATTTACTTGTCAGTTTTGATCAATTTAAAGAAGTGGATGATTATGATTTCATTTTTCTAACTTTAGTTAGTGTGTAATGTTGATGTTTGAGCATAAACAACATCTGAAATGTTCAAAGCAAATCGAGATAATTGCTTTTAAAGAAATCGTTTAAGGACTACAACAAACGGCTGGTAGGGACTAAACGACATTCCGGGTTAGTCCTGTTGCATTCTACATAGTCACTTCTTGAGTCTCTCCATCATTTTCTGACTCTGGTTTGAACATAAAATGCTAAATAAAAGTTTTTGAAATGTTCAGTGTGAGTGTCTGTGTGAGGTAATCAGAGCTGCTAACACGAAAACACACACACATGAGCTCTTGAAGCTCCGCCCTCTGTGATGGAAGCAGCAGCTCATTTGCATTTAAAGGGATGGACACAAAAAACGGTGCGTTTTTGCTCACCCTCAAAAAGTGACAATTTTAACTTGCTATATAAATATATCTGTGGGGTATTTTCAGCTAATACTTCACACACACACTGGGGACACCAGAAACTTATTTTACATCTTGTGAAAAGAGTTTTATACCACCCCTTTAATGTATCCTTGCTGAATAAAAATATACATTTCTTTAAAAATGAAGAATTTTTTTTAATTGCAGTGTATTAATTGCTTAACAATGAAACAATGTGGTCTCAGACTTTCTGACACGGTATATTTGGTGTTCATGAAATGTAATAACTCACCTCCTTCACCTTTCTGAGTAACTTCAGCCATTGACTGTTGGAGACAAAAAGTTTAGTTTCACCATAACTCACATTTGTTAAAATTTTTAAAAGTGCATGTTTTGCCCGCAAATATACTTATACAAAGGATAATCATTCAATAAGCTTTACATGAACCAGGCTGTTGGCCCACCTGCACTCTTCAGGGCTATCAGAGAGCAGGAGGAGGAACTTGTCTTGGGGCAGGATGAGGGCAAAGCAGCAGTCTCTGCGTCCTCCAGGGGGTAAACGGGGCAAGTCCAAGATGTCTTTACCCTCCACTATGGACTCACAGTTACTCTGGAGCGCCACCACCTGGTCAGGGGGTGAGTCTGCATCTCGACATACCATCAGGTTTCCTTCCACCGTCAACACCAGATACTTTTCCTTCCATTGCTTGAACATGAAGCCCCCTTAGAGAAAAACAGAGGGTAAATCTGAGACTTGAATACGTGAAAGTGCACAGTTTTTGTCCCATTCTCTGTGTCTGAAAATGTGAAGAAAATTATATTCATTGTTATTTTTACTTATAGAAATTATACTTTCTATAAATGATCACACAAAAATTTATTGTTCAGGCTGAGAGTAGCAGGTTCGCAGAGCTCCTTAAATCAATTTTTTTTAATTTAAATATGAATCATTTTTAACCTCATGACACGGTCATGTTTAGTTTTATTGTCTTGTTTAGTTTCTAGTCACGGTTTGCATTGTCTCTAATTGCCTGTGTTCTAGTTCTTCATTAGTAGTCATATTTTTTTATTACTCACACCTGTTCCCTGTCTTGTTAATCATCTAGCCCTTATTAAGTCCTCTGTTCCTTCTGCTCATTGTCTCGTGTTATGTTCATGTGTAGTTTCTTATATATCTTCATGTTCATTAAAAGTTGTTCGTTACGATTCTTTCTGCATCACGGTTACTCATCCTGGGAATTTAGACGATACATGCATAACACATAACTGAAGCATAACCTTATTGCACTCCCTTATTTAAACCCCAGTCACGGTAAGTTTTTACTATCATTCGAACTGATTTAATAGATCCCAGTGAATTGAACAGATAACAGTAAATTCTGGTACTTTTACTCAGTTTAACTGTGCCTTGCAATAAATCACACATTACTGTATAAGTAAAGCCAAGAAGAAGAAAAAAACTAAGAAACACAATATCAATAATCCATGATAATCCAATATATTGTGAGAGCCCATGCTGGTACATTCAAAATGTTTTGTCATTTAATTATACAGGGATGAAGATTATCTACCAAATATAATTGGACCAGTCAATATTTGTGTACTCATTCAGGTATGTCTACTGTTTTTGGTACTGAGGCAATGGATGATATATGAGGTTAAAAACATGATACAATGTTTAAAAGAGGAAATATAACAGGGTTGAACAGAAGTGCACATCTTCGTTTTTTCTCTTGACAATAAATGGGCATGGAATCTCAACACATTTGATTAATGGCTACACTCTTCTTTATTGTGTAATTTCATCTGAATATCAACATTTGTGAGATTTAGTCAATAATAATCTATGACATTACATTTGGTTGAATATAAAAAAAGTGTTTGTATATATTTGTTAGTGAGGGATTTGTGGACCAATTTATGTTGTTAGATTTGTGGAGTATAAATTTTAGTTTTTATTTTGAAGTCAAAAGATAAAGTTAGATGCACACAGAAGGACAAGAGTGGCATGTTGTTGTTATTGATATGTTAGCCCAGTAGTGGAAGAAGATGGCCTCTCTGAATAACCAGCTGGTCCAAAATGCAATAGCTACTTCTTTCTAGAACCAGGAAGGATGACTATATTAGCCCGGTTCTGTCTACAATGCATTGGCTCGTATACATTTTAAAATCTTGCTAATTACAAAGCACTAAATGGTTTAGCTCCACAGTACTTGAGCGAGCTCTTACCACATTATAGTCCTTCACATCTATTGCGATCTCAAGATTCTGGCCTGTTGAGAATACCTAGAATATCAAAATCAACATGCAGCATTTTCCTATTCCGCACCTATACTCTAGAACCGTTTTCCTAAAGTGGTCCGGGAAGCAGACACACGTCAGTTTAAATCTAGACTAAAAACACATCTCTTCAACCCGGAATACACACAACACATTTCTATAAATTCAAATCCGTTAAAGGATTGTTAGGCGGCATAAAGTTGGTCAGCCGGAACCGGGAACACTTCCTATAACAAATTATATCATAAGATTATATCATAAGAAGAATGGCATCTATATTAATATTAGTACGTCTGTCTCATCCTTATCTTGAGGTTACCATATCCAGATCAGATGGTGGACCTGCACCTACAGTCGACACGACCACAACACCCTCAATATCAGCAGAAACAATGTCAGCTAGACTCTCCCCTGTGAAGGCTCGTCGACACGACAGCCATCGGCACAGATCCTCAGCAAAGTCCAAAAGAACCAGACAAGCCTTCTGCACCGACCACGATTGCCAGCTTCATCTCCATACTGGGATGATGAATCCCATCTTCAAGCAGAAGGGACTGGATGAAATATTTTGAATGATACGATCCACAATCTGACTTCTGACTTGATGCAGCCTGAATCATAATGGCACCGTGTTCGTTCGCTGACCAGAGGAGAACTGAGCGACTGAGTCTGGTTTCTCACAAGTTTTTTTTCTCCATTCTGTTACTTGATGGAGTTCGGGTTGCCCCTGACGCCTCTGGCTTGCTTACCTGGGACACTTCAATTATTCAACAATATTATATCACGTATTAAACAATATTATTGATCTGACTGCACTGACAATATTTGATGATAACTGAACTGATGAGGACATGACATCACTGTTTTCTGCAGAGCTGCTTTATAGCCAAATTGAACTCATTCCCTAATTGATGACCTTTACAACAGAACCGAATCAACATGGAACAGTCAATGACACATTTTTTTCCTTTAAAAACGGCTTTACATTCAAATTGAAAAATGTTTGCATTTAATTACTTTCCTGTTACCACTGTAAAGCTGCTTTGAAACAATATGTATTGTATATATATATATATATATATCAAAAAATCTTGAATTTAAAACTTGAATGAATATAATTTAGCAAAGGTTTATATTTATTTCCATTAACGACGCATTGTTAGCATATTCATTGTGCACATGCTAAACTTGCATCTAAATATGTTACAATTGAATGTAAGTAAAGTAAAATATTTCAAACAGATAGGACAATCTTTTTAGGATATAGTATAACTTTTTTTTTTCTTTTTTTTGTAGACTAAGTCATCCCCATTATCATCATTTGACCTAAATACAGACATACAGAGGGGTGGAAGCAATGTGGACAGGTGGAGCTGACACACTTTATGCTGTGAAAACCTGCAATCAATAGATGAAGAGCACAAACAAATAGCTCACTATCAGATTATAGATTTATTTAAACAGGTAGATTAACGTTACAGTGTAATGATCGGTAACATACATTTTCATGCCATTACCTCTTTTTTTGGTTATTCTATGTTGTCTTTTATTAAATCTGTAACAAATTAAACATATTACATATTAAAACATATGTAATTGGTGGACATTTTATGTTAAATGTAGTACTATGTTCTGGACTGAATGTTGCCAGTGTGAAACACAAACATAAAACTCTTTTAATCTCCAATCAATGTGTTGTGATCTTCTACAGGACACATCCTTTCTCTTTGCATCAATTGCAGGTCATAAGCTATTCAAGAACCTTTAAAAAGGAGTTATATGAACCAGACAAATGTCTGTGCAACATGAACTTTACTACATAGACACAAAAAAATCAATGACATTTGTCAAATAATATTCACTATATGGATTGATATATAATAATGAGTGGCACACAAAGTGACTAAAACATTAGAGAACGAAATAAGAGAAAAAGAATCTCAGCCGGCACAGGTGGAATGCAGGGATTTAAAATAAGAGGGAAATCAAAAAGTGTAAACTTTACCATATTTCTTGAGGAATCCTCTGTGCACTGCTGCGCTCATTCCTGTGCCCAGTAAAGCAGCAGAGATACAAAGCGTTCGAGCTGCGGCTTTACTCGCAATTTGAGAGAGAGAGACATGCACATAATCCGCACTCATTTAGAACATTCCAGCGGGCAGCGTCCAATCTCAGCATGCTGAGCAGGGCATTATGGGATTGTAGCGACTGCATCTGAAAGGGAAGACACACCAGTGCTTATAAACATCACATGCAACCATAAGCTGCCAATCATGATCAGAACCATGAGTAAATCCCATCGAGCTGGAGGTTGACAAATGACATGTCAACAAGGTCTATCTCTAAATGTACACGTGTGATTTGGTTGGTGATTTGGTGAAATGTAGCTTTAGCGTAAGTTCTGCTGGGAAGACTCAATTACGTTACTGATTACCTTCTCTTTATCCAATCGTGCTCTAAATACTTGTAGTATAAAAGATCGAAACTTACACATGTTTGAGTTTGCAGATGCTGACGCTTCCATTCACCTCCATCCTCCCCAATACCACCACGAGGATGGTCCCCGTCCCTTAACTCCCGGGGGTTGGCTGCGCCCATGCCTTCGTCTCTCAAATTGCTAGCTATAGCTCAGCAAGCACAATATGATAGAAACTTTTTTCTAACTTAGAAACTTTTTAGTTCTACCAGAAAGACTCGGGAGAATAATGCCATTACCAGTATACATTTATTAACAACTCAGCAAGCACAATATGATATAAAGTTCTTTGGCATAGGCCCCGTCCGTATACGGGTAATGGCATTATTCTCCCGAGTCTTTCTGGTAGAACTAAAAGTTTATTTAGATGAAAATAACGCTATGGGGAAGCACGTGTGACAAACAAACCAATAAATTGGCTGATGACAGTCCATGCTCAAGAGGAGCACCAGTAAGTAAAAAAGGGTTCCTGTAATACGCACCATCAGCTTTATTCTCTTTAGGAGCTGATTGTTTGTATGCACGTGTAAGATAAAAGCTGTGTGTAATCGTTGTGTTGTAATTGTGGTAAGCTCTGTTCTTGCTTTATTCTCCTCCGAGAGATGAGAACATAGAGTTTGCACAGAGCGTGTTCAGCTCTCAAGGGGATGCACTCATGGCTATGTATTCACAGTCGGAAGCTCTGTTATTATGAAGCTCTGATACTTATACTGCTCAGTAAAGTTTTTTTCAACCAAGCAACTAATTACTGAAGTCCTGAGATGACAGCACGTAACATTCTATAAGTAGCCGTTCATTTTCTCGGACTGGGAATTATGTGTTTCTATGGCAAAACTATCAACGAGCTCTACAAGGACGTAAATGATAGCTTTAGCGTAAGTTCTGTCGGGAAGACTCTATTGTTACATCACTTATTACCTTCTCATCTATCCAGTCGTGTTCTAATACTTGTGGTATAAAAGATAGGTACTTACACATGTCTGAGTTCGCAGATGCTGACGCTTCCATTCACCTCCATCCTCCCCACCACCACCAGAATGGTCCCTCCCCGTACCTCACAGGGGGTCGGCTGCACCCCTGCCTTCGTCTTCAGGCAAGAAATGCAGAGTCCGGACCCTCGGATTGCGAGCTATGGACGGGGCCTACGCCAAAAAACTTTAAATCATAATATTACTTGCTGGGCTGTTAATAAATGGTTAATTGTTACAGTATTATTCTCCCGAGTCTTTCTGGTAGAAATGCTTTGTACAAGTTGTAATTAAGGTAATTACAACAAGGCTTAAATGCACCTTCATACGCAACTATTACAAAAGCTGCAAACATTCATTGATGCTCAAGAAGGAAAAACGATGCAATGCTGGAAAGGGTTCAAATATGCTGAAAAAACGAAATAATGTGCAGGACCTGGAGAATTTTCTGAAGAACAGTGGTCAGTTTAACTGCTCAGGTCAAAAATGAGACTCAGGAACAACTATCACAAAAAAATACAAAAAACAGTTGTGAATCGTTCGCTTAATGACATCTCAAGAATCAAGTGTAACTTTTGAACAGGGTCAGGTTATCAATTCAGCTATTATTTAGTGTCATTTAAACATGTTATGTGAAATAGCTTGTTCAAGACAGTACAAATAAACAATATGGAATTTTTATTAGCCCTTTTAGTTTGTTGAAATCATTAACATTTTTCCCGTATTCCTGGCTGTGGTAGGAACAAACCAAGAGTGAGGAGTTGGGGTGGTGGAGGGATGGTAAAAACTGTCGTGGAATATCGGTATGTCGACTGTGAAAATATATATATATATATATAGGCTTCCTCTCATGCTGATAGGATAGATGTGGTAATTGTTGATGATGAGTTGATTGGATCGATTATTTGAACATGCACCTCCCGAACTTTGTTAATGAAACATAATTTCATGAGTTTACACTTAAAAATAAGTCAGATAGAATAAATGATATGTGTATGGGGCATGCTGTTCGAAGAGAGGGCTCCGAGCCCGGTATTTGGCCTGAACCCAGAGTACTCTGTTGATAGCCCCCAAATCTTAAAGAGTTCGAAGCTGAAGTTGTGCAAATAATAGGGAAGGGTTGGTCACTGGATTGTGAGGGCTTCTTGCGTCATCGGATGAAAGTTTGATGGTCATGGCATCAGAAGGGTGAGCCTCACTGGTAGTTGGCTGTGGAAGGTTGCACATAGGTGAACTCTTGCGGGAGCAGTAGAGCTGCGGCAGTGGAGACATTTTTTCAGAGAAACTGAGCTCCTACAGGAGCGTGAGAGAACATCATTGCTGCGGTAGTTGAGAGAATTTTCAATGAGAGTTGTTGAGAGATACAACTACCGTCGGTAAATTTCTGGAGGAAGCAGCTGCCAATATTGTACTGGAAGTCTGCTGTATAGATGGTAAACAGGAACGGGGCCAGTACGGTTCCTTGCGGCACCCCCATATTACTCAGAACAGTATTGTAGACACTATTCTGCAGATGCACATACTGTGGTCTGCTGGACAGATAGTTCATACACCACTGGACCAATGATGAATCCACCTGCATCCTCCTCGTCTTCTCACACAGCAATTGAGGCTGGATTGTATTAAAGGCGCTTGAGAAATCAAAAAATGTGAACCTCACAGATGCATCAGGAGTGTCCAGGTGTGCATAGGTCCTTTGTAGCATGTAAAATAGGGCATCATCTACACCCATGTTGGGCTGGTATGCAAACTGTAGAGGATCCATGTAGTTTGATATGCCAGCCTTGATGTAAGAGAGGACCTGTCTCTCAAACGTCTTCATAATATGTGAGGTGAGCGCTACAGGTCGTACAGGTTGTACAGGTCTATAATTGTTATGGTCAGAGGGGTGTCTCTTCTTGGGAATAGGAATAAAACAAGAGGATTTCCACAACCTAGGGACCTTCTGTAAGCACAGGCTCAGATTAAACAGGAATGTGAAAATACCACACAACTGCGTAGAGCAGGTCATCAGCAGTCTAGGCCTCAGGCCTCACTGCTTTCCCCAGCTTCAGACAGTCCAGTTCACCCTTGACCTGAGATGGATGTAGAATAATAGGTGGAGCTACAGATGGAGGAAAGAGGGAGGAGAGAGAGGACTCTGGGGAGATGATGTCATGGATGGGAGGATGGGGAGATGATGTCATGGATGGGATGAGCGAGGGAAGGGAAACAGCACCAGGCAGCAGACCAGGTGTGGCAGGATGGGGTGGGATTGGGTTATCAAATCTATTAAAAACCTGTTCAGATCCTCAGCCAGGTTCTGATCACCGTCAAGCAGCGAACCCCCCTTCTGCTTAATACCTGTGATCTTCATCATGCCAGCCCAGACCTGCTTCCCTCCATTCTGCTGCAATTTCACCTGTATGCTTCTTTCCCTTCCTTATTCTTCACCCTCAGTACTCTTTGGAGTTCTTTTACGTTAGAATACACGAGGTCCAAGATCTTATCTACCCTTGTTGTACAATCAACAAACTGCTTAAATGTGGGCAGAGTTTTAGAAAGGGATACATGGTTATAATCACCAGAAAGGAAAATGAACGCATCTGTGTACTTCGCCTGAAATCGCGCAATAATAGCATGCACTATGTCACAGGCCACTTCCGCATTGGCAGACGGAGGAATATAAACAACAAAGGCGCAAACCCAACAGTACTGAGGCAAAGGAGAAAATTTTCCAAAGAAACTGAGCTCCTGTGGGAATGTGAGAGAACATCACTACTGCGTCAGTGGAGAACATTTTCCAAAGAAACTGAGCTCCTGTGGGAGCATGAAGGAACATCCCTGCTGCAGCATTGGAGATTTCTATTTATAAAACGGATAGTTCCAGTCCTTGATTCTGATTGGTTGAGCCGCGTTCGAAGCCATTCTAAATTACTCAACAAACATACACCTGTGACCGCATTACATTAGTATTACAGCGCAACTGCTGTTTGTGATTATTTGTTGCTGCATGTGTTGCAAAGCAACCTCTTTGGAACTACTTGCTTGGCGGAGGAATAAATGCGTTATAATGTTATTTTTTTTGTTGCTGGTATTTATTTTATGAATAAAATAAATATTAAAATTAGCATTTGGAGACAAATTTCTGACAAATTTCATTTGGAGAGTTATGTCTACCTTGTTAATTACAGCAAAGTGTGATTCAACAGTAAACTGTTTTCAACATTTTCAATATCATAAAAAATATTTCTTAAAAGTTGTTCCGACACACTGACATCAATAATCAGCCTGTGAATCTCAACAATGGTGACAATAATAAAGCATGTTGCAGTGCATTCTGGGTGCCACCAATCAAAACTCATTCATGGCTCCCATCATGCATTGCGGTATGAATAAATTATTATCTGAATTGTCTTAGTAATTTCCTTTCCCTAATGGCATATTCTGTTTGTCACCATTGTTGGAATTTATACACTGATTCTTGATGTCTGTGTGTGTCTACAATAAAGATTTCATTTTATCAGAAGAACTTTTTAGAAATCATTTAGAAAATTCTGGATCGTATGCTGTAGAATCCAGCGATGTGCACAGGGGGGTTGCTCAGGTTGCCCAGGCAACTGCCCATATGCCCTTCTCGACTCACGTTGCACTTCCAAGGGGGAATAAATAAATCGTACAATGGTGCAGAATTTCATGTAGGCCTAGATAAAAAAAAAAAAAATCGCAAAGCCTCATTCACTTCCATCCGGGCACCGAAAGTGAAAGTCAGTATGGGAAGCTAGCGCAAACTCTGTTTACGTGGCTGCAGTGCTGCACGCGACCGGTGTAGCTATAAATCATGCGTAGTTGCCCAGTTACCATACATACCATCAGAACTGAATGTACGGGAAGCCAAAAGGTTAAAAAAGGATTGTATTTTTTCCCGAAATCTAAGCGTTTTTTTATTTATTTTATTATTAGAAGCGAGTTTTCCCCATCTGTCAATTCAATACATATGATTTTTTTTAATAAATAAATAATAATAATTAGAAAAAAGAATAAACAATAATATGAGGAACTCTTTTTCTCATGTAGTCTATTTTGGTGACATTTAACATATAAGTTTTGTATTCTGTTTACAAAGTTGTATATCATAAACCTGTCATCTCTGACGTTTTGCAATCTTTATAAATAATAATAAGACCATAATATGAGGCATTGAGTTTGGACATAAACACGGTCAGATAAGGCAATTTGTACGGGCAAAATTCAACTGAATATATGGATTTTCATGACTCATGTTTTTCTGTGTTATTATTAGTAGTAGTTAAGATGATTAGTGACTTTAATAAAGACCCTGTTATTCTTAGTTCTTCATATAGCCCATATTCATATTGGGGTCAAAACATAATCAACACCATCTGATCAACTTTTCTCTTTGTTCATTTGGCAGTTATAACTCAGAACAGCCAAAGTTATAACTCTAAACAGCCAAAGACAATCTAGTGTAAACAGTTTAAGGCTAAACTAAAGCAAACACTGATCACCATAACGGTATCTTAAAAAAAATAGATTTTTCTCCTTCAGGTGTCTTCAATAATGGTCAATCATCACTCAATGAATCACTTAATGAGCTCATTAACTTTAAGACTCTTGAATGTTAATTTAACACTCATATGTTAACACTAGTGTTAACAATTTAACACTCTTGAGTCTGGAGCTATATTTAACACTGGAGTTTTTGCTGAGTACAATATCAAGAGACAAGCTCTGCTAAGTCTTTTTTTTGTAAAAGTTGTTGTTTAAAGGTTTTATTTATACCCTAATTGTTTAAGGTAGATTTTAATTTATCACTATATTTGAGTAGCCTTGATATAACCTTGAAATAAAGGAAATAAAAGTTTTGCCACTAGGGTACAAATATGTACCCTATGCCAAAGGTACAAAAACTGTACCCTTGAGGGTACATCCCCAGTGACAAGCCATTGTAGCCCTAAAGGTACAATTATGTACTTTATTTTCTGAGAGTGTACAACGAGCACACTCAGGCCCTTAAGAGAGCAGCCAGAAAAATGGAGCGCAACTGGAAGAAAACCAAACTAGAAGTATTTCGGATTTCATGGAAAGAGAGCTCGATTGCTTACAGAGAGGCTTTAAAAGCTGCTAGATCTGCTTATTTTTCAACCCTATTAGAAGAAAATAAACATAATCCTAGATACTTATTTGAAACAGTGGCTAAACTAACGAAAAAGAAAGCTTCAAGCACAGAAGTTTCCGAGCAACACAGCCGTAATGACTTTATGAACTTCTTCACTTATAAGATTGATAATATCTGGGACAAAATTATAACTATGCAACCGTCTACTACAGTATCGCATCAGGGAGTGCATTGTAGTCTCCCTGAGGAAAAATTGTATTCATTTGTTCCTATAGGAGAGGAAGAATTCTGCAAACTCGTTAATTCATCTAAATCGACAACTTGTGTGTTAGACCCTATACCGACTAAGCTACTGAAAGAGATGCTTCCAGAGATCATAGATCCTCTTCTTAATATCATTAATGCGTCTTTGTCTCTAGGATATGTACCAAAAACCTTTAAGCTGTCTATGATAAAACCGCTTGTTAAAAAAACACAACTTGATCCTTCAGAATTAGTCAATTACAGGCCGATCTCAAATCTGCCTTTTCTGTCAAAGATATTAGAAAAAGCAGTATCCTCACAACTGTGTTCCTTTCTTGAAAGAAATTATATCTGCGAGGATTTTCAGTCGGGATTTAGACCGCACCATAGTACTGAGACAGCTCTCATTAGAGTTACAAATTATTTACTTTTATCAGCCGATCGTGGTTGTATCTCTCTATTAGTGTTACTTGATCTTAGTGCTGCATTTGACACAATTGACCACAGCATTCTTTTAAATAGACTAGAAAACTATGTTGGCATTAGTGGAATTGCACTAGCATGGTTTAAATCATACTTATCTGACCATTATCAGTTTGTAGCAGTAAATGAAGAGATGTCTTATCGATCACAAGTTCAGTATGGCGTACCACAAGGCTCAGTACTAGGACCGCTGCTGTTCACTCTGTACATGCTATCATTAGGAGATATCAGTAGGAAACATGGAATTAGCTTTCACTGTTATGCGATGATACTCAGCTCTATATTTCTTCAAAACCTAACGAAACTTACCAATTGACATAATTAACGGAATGCATAGCTGATATAAAAAATTGGATGACTAGTAATTTCCTACTACTAAACTCTGAAAAACAGAGATTCTAATTATTGGACAAAAAACTTCCACACGTAATAACCTAGAATACTGTCTAACACTTGATGGCTGCTCTGTTAAGTCTTCGTCGTTGGTTAGGAACCTGGGTGTGCTCTTTGATAGCAATCTTTCATTTGAAAGTCAAGTGTCTAGTATCTGTAAAACCGCATTTTTCCATTTTAAAAATATATCTAAATTACGCCAAATGCAGAACAATTAGTTCATGCGTTCATGACATCAAGGCTAGATTATTGTAATGCTTTACTGGGTGCTTGCCCTGCACGCTTAATAAATAAACTACAGCTGGTCCAAAACGCAGCAGCTCAAGTTCTTACCAGAACCAGGAATTATGACCATATTAGCCCAGTTCTGTCAACACTGCATTGGCTGCCTATTAAACATCGTATACATTTTAAAATATTGCTGATTACTTATAAAGCACTAAATGGTTTCGCTCCACAGTACTTGAGCGAGCTCTTAACGCATTATAGTCCTTCACGTCTATTGCGATCTCAAAATTCCGGCCAGTTGATAATACCTAGAATATCAAAATCAACTGCTGGCGGTAGATCCTTTTCCTATTTAGCACCAAAACTTTGGAACAGTCTTCCTACCATTGTCCGGAAAGCAGACACACTCTTTCAGTTCAAAGCTAAATTAAAAACACATCTCTTTGGCCTAGCTTACACATAACACACTATAGACTTCTATAATTCAATGTTAGGCTGCATAGATTAGGTCAGAACCGGGAACACTTCCCATAAATCCTGATGTACTCGTTACATCATAAGAAGAATGGCGTCTACGTTAATATTAGTCTCTCTGCTTATCCCGAGGTTTACCCAAGTCCGCCGAATCCAGGCCGTATCCAGATCTGATGAAGGATCTGCGTCTGGACGCGACGACAACCCATTCCTGAAGTGCCAGCCCATCAGCCCTGTGAAGGCCTCATCGACACGACAGGCATTGGCACTGATCCTCAACAAACTCGTCTCCATACCGGCGTGATGACTCCGAATTCCAACCAGATGGAACTGGATAATATTCTGAATGCTCTGATCCAATCTGACTTCTGACTTGTAATGCTGCCTGAATCATAAACATACACTGTTCGTTCGTTGGCCAGAGGAGAACTGGCCCCCGACTGAGCCTGGGTTCTCCCAAGGTTTTTTTCTCCAGTCTGTCACCTGATGGATTTTTGGTTCCTTGCCACTGTTGCCTTGGCTTTTGGCTTGCTTAGTTGGGGACATTTAAATATTCAACAATATTATTTATTTGCCTTACTTAAGGTGGATGATGATGCAATTTTCTTCTAGAAACAAACTTTGATGTATTATTTTCTTATCACTGTGAAGCTGCTTTGATACAATCTGTATTGTAAATAGCGCTATATAAATAAAGGTGACTTGACTTGACTTGCTTCATTCTGAGGAGGGCGAACCGACAATGAGTTTCTGAAAATAATGGATTCTGCTTAGGAATCCATTGATGGAGCTGGCTTGGAAGTTATTGATGCAGTTGAGATGAGATAAGAATGAGGTGATCGTGTAGAGAAAACTCGGGGGAAAGCAGGATGTATGTGGAGTGGAAAGTCTTAAAACACTTACAAGTGGTTAGGTAGGATTGGAGGGTTCTGGGGGAAATGGCTTGAAGAAAGTTGTTTAGAGAGGTGTCGAGGAGGGGTTGCAATGGGTGGTTTATGGCAATATCAGCTCTGAATAGTGAGGTACTGGGGTTGGGAATGGGTCCGCCTCTGGTCCCTCTGGTCCTGATTTTCTGCAAGGCAAAATGAAAGAGACAGGGGGAGAGGGGCATGTTTTGCAATTATGATTAATTGATCGCAGTCTGAAATCTAAATTAGGCATCTCAGGAGAGACATTAGTGTGGTGAAATGTGAACAGCCTTTATTAATGCAATGCACCGTTGCTTCATTGTCACAGTCCACTATGATACTGTTGGTGGATCATGGTGGACCATTTCCCCACAGGAAGGCTGTAATGACTAGAGGATACAACTCGAACAGTGCTGAGGATGTTATTGTCTGCGGTGAGTCTAACAGGTGGATGGTGCCACACTGTAAAACCCAACAAGTTAAGCTAACTCATTTCATTTGAGGAAACAGATTACCTCAATTCATTTAAGTTTATAAAAAACAATAGTTATGAGTACTCTGAACTTATTTTATGTGAGTTTACTAAAACAATAATATTTTTTAATACAATTAAACTTTACACAGCATTTAATACTGTATATAGCTGAAACTTCACTTTATTGAGTAAAAACAGTGAAATGACAAACTTTAAATGAACTCAGAGCACTTGCAGTTACTGCTAGCTCACAATATCACACACAAAGTCCAATCCAATGAGTTAAGATAACTCATTACATTTGAGGAAACTTATTACCTCAATTCATTTAAGTTTATAACAAACAATAGTTATGAGTACTCTGAAATGATTTCAGTTGAGTTCACTAAAAGTAGATATTGCAGTCAAGAAATTAAGTGATTAATTAAGTGATTAATGAAGTGATTGTTGAGCATTAGTGATGAACACCTGCTGTTAACAAGCAGGTCACTGAAGGAAAGAGAAACACAAGAACTACAACTGACTTCCAACCACAACATTAGATGAAATCACTGAAGATAAAATATGTTTAAATCTCTGAAGATCTCAGAGGAGGATTGAACAACTCCACAAACAGCATTACCAGCTTCACTTATTAACCAATTTAAATTATGAGTTATTGAGTTATTTGAGTCATGCATCTACAGAAGGTGTTATTGTGAATGAAAAGAGGTTTAGATGAAGATGATTTATTGGGTTTCATTTAAAGACACCATGATAGTGGTCAGTGTTTGCTTTAGTTGGGCTCTTGACCCTTGACTTTATAACACCAGTTTTTCCTCTGGCTGCTGTAACTGAGTGTTTATATAACACACTTGTTATGGCACAAAAGCCAAAAGAAAATGTGAGCATGTGGTTGTGTTTTGATGATGATTTATAGAAAGATGAATTATCATTTGGTGTCTTGATTTTATGGTCTTTTCTAGAGAATAATTTCTGATTAAGCTGGTGATATATAACTTGTATTATTCATTATAAAAGAACTGTGATCTTTCGGCTGTAAGGCTCAGTGTTGTTACAATCAGATTTTAAAAACCTCTATGGTATCAAGCTGACTTACACAGACATCAAGAATCAGCATATGAATCTCAACAATGGTGACCATTAAAAAATTAATAATTTATTACCCTTTTAATCAGAGACTAGACTCTGAATGAGATCAGTGAATCAAGTCATTAACTGATGATTGTCATCATCAAACCTTGACCACCATTCCCAATCATATTTTTCCTTGAATTTTGTGCCCTAACAAATGTTTGATAAACACTCAATTACAGCAGTCAAATAAATACTTGTACTTTATAGTCAAAGGTCAAGAGCCCAACTAAAGCAAACATTGATCTCCATCATGGTGACCTTAAACCTTGTAGTTCTTGTGTTTCTCTTTCCTTCAGTGATTCTGCTTGTTAACAGCAGGTGTTCATCACTAATGATCAATTATCACTTAATTGATCACTTAAGTACAATTATTATTCAATTATCATTCTGGGATCTGAAATGTTCTATAACTCATTCAGTTTGAGTTCTGTTTCAGTCATTCAAGCCACTTCAAGTTTTTCAGTGTTATTTGAGTGCAGTGAACCCAATTTAATTGAGTAAATATATTGTTAGGTTTTACAGTGCACTTAGACGCGAACCAACGGCCTTTGTAAAATCCCCCGAATCCAATGGAGGGAGCTGTGTTGGTAAACAGTTGAATATTCATGGGGAGAGAAACCAGATTGTTATACAAAAAGGACAGACCGTTCTGCTGGTGCGGCCACGCAGGACAGCTATGCGTACACTGTAAAAACAATAATATGTACTAAATTAAATTGAGTTCACTGCACTCAAATAATACCGAAACTTGAAGTGGCTTGAATGACTGAAACAGAACTCAAACTGAATGAGTTATAGAATATTTCTAGATCCCAGAATGATAATTGAATAATAATTGTTTAGTTAAGTGATCGATTAAGAGATGATTGATCATTAGTGATGAACACCTGCTGTTAACAAGCAGAATCACTGAAGGACAGAGGAACACAGGAAATACAAGGTTTAAGGTCACCATGATGGAGATCAGCATTTGCTATAGTTGGGCTCTTGACCCTTAATTTTTTAATACAAGTTATTCTTTGGCTTCTGTTATTGAGTGTTTATTGAACATTTGTTATGGCACAAAAATCAAGGAAAAGTATGATCGGGTATGATGGTCAAGGTTTGGTGATGACAATCATTTAATGACTTGATTCACTGATCTCATTCAGAATGAGGTAACGTATTATAAGTTTGATTCGAAACTGAGATTTTACAGCATAAGGACTATCAATCTTAGGACTATCAGATAATATCAAGGATTTTACAGAAACAGTAATAAAGTTACTAAAACTAACACAGATATCAAGAATCAGCATATGAATCTCAACAATGGTGATCATTAAAACATTATTCATACTGCAAAGCATGCTGGGTACTACCATAATACAAAACTTATCTATGGCTCTTAGCATGCGTTGCAACATGAATCGTTTTTAATGGTCACCATTTTTGAAATTCATATGCTGATTCTTGATGTCTGTGTTAGTCAGCATGATACCATAGAGGTTTTTAAATTCTGATTGTAACAACACTAGGCCTTAAAGCAGAATCACATTTATTTTAAAATGAATAATACAAGTTATGACTGGTGTTATAAAGTCAAGGGTCAAGAGTCCAACTAAAGCAAACACTGACCACTATCATTGTGTCTTTAAATGAAACATAATAAATCATCTTCATCTAAACCTCTGTTCATTCACAATAACAACTTATGTAGACGTATGATAAAACTCAAACTGGTTAGTAATAAGTGAAGCTGGTAATTCTGTTTGTGGAGTTGTTCAATCCTTTTCTGCCGAGATCTTGAGAGATTTAAACACATTTTATCTTCAGTTGATTTCATCTAATGTTGTTGTTGGAAGTCAGTTGTAGTTCTTGTGTTTCTCTTTCCTTCAGTGATTCTGCTTGTGAACAGCAGGTGTTCATCACTAATGCTCAACAATCACTTAATTAATAATCACTTAATCACTTAATTTCTTGACTGCAATATCTACTTTTAGTGAACTCAACTATTAGAGTACTCATAACGTCTCGGTTACGTATGTAACCCTCGTTCCCTGAGTAGGGAACGGAGACGTTACGTCGGAATGACGACGAATGGGGTTTCGCTTAGAAAGCCTATCAGCTTCGAGTATTTAAAAACGATCCAATGGCAGAGAAATGCCATGGGTCTGCGGAATTTGCATGACGTAACTCCGCCCTACCTCGTGGGTATAAAAGGAGGACGCTAGCAACCTGCAGTTATGTTTTCTCGCTGAGGAGCCAAGACTGAACTCGGCGATCCCCGTGGCACAGCGGAGGTGGCAGGAAGACGTAACGTCTCCGTTCCCTACTCAGGGAACGAGGGTTACATACGTAACCGAGACGTTCCCTTTCGTAGTCACTCTGAGTTACGTCGGAATGACGACGAATGGGGTTACCAGTCTAATCACGCCACCTTCACAGCTGTCTTCCAGCGCCCTGCGAAAATCTGAGCCCTCGAGATATTAGGACGAAGGACTCCTATTTAGCACAGGAATACCAAGGTACACTGGGAAGCATATCCCAAGATGTTAAGGGAAATATGCAAATATCACCAACCCAGTGGGGGGGGGGCATTTGAAAATACACATATGACCTGAAAGTAACATATGGAGAAACACTGAGGTGTCCAGCCGCAGGTGGAGTATTTCAACCTCAGGGGTGGCAAGGTGGCTTGCCGAGGGAAAGACACATGCTCAAAGAGGCTTACAGTGGAAATACACGTGTGGGGGTAGCTCATGGGAGGGACCATGCACACGGAGGCACCTAGCCGACGCCCAGGCAATAGACACTGGCGCTAGCATCAGGGGTGCTGGAGGAGCTCAGGGCTTTCGGAGAAGCTCACCTGAGCAGAATATCGCACGTATCCAGTCCGCGGAGTGGAATGGCGAGCAAGCGAAGACACCTGAGCGGGTCCGGAACTAGCTGTTTTTGAAGCGAGAACACGAGAGGACACTGGCTCCACTCGGAGATTATAGAATCTGGCGAATGTGTTAGGTGTCGCCCAGCCTGCAGCTCTGCAGATGTCTGCCAGCGAGGCGCCATGCGCCAGCGCCCAGGAGGATGCCACACTCCGGGTGGAGTGGGCGGTCACACCAAGGGGGCACGGTCGGCCTTGCTGCTGGTAAGCCAAAGCAATGGTGTCCACAATCCAGTGAGACAACCTCTGCTTTGAGAGAGCCTTTCCCTTCAGCTTCCCACCATAACAGACAAAGAGCTGGTCTGAGGTCCTGAAACACTGCGTCCTGTCTACATAAGCGCGGAGAGCGCGTACTGGACAGAGCAGTGCCAAGGCTGGGTCTGCCTCCTCCGAGGGCAGCGCTTGCAGGTTCACCACCTGGTCCCGGAAGGGAGTGGTAGGAACCTTGGGCACATATCCAGGCCGGGGTCTCAGGATCACGTGAGAACCGGCCGGCCCGAACTCCAGGCACGCTTCGTCAACGGAGAATGCGTGCAGGTCCCCGACCCTCTTGAGAGAAGCCAATGCAATCAGGAGCGCTGTCTTCATTGACAGGAACTTAAGCTCCACTGATTGCAAAGGCTCAAAGGGAGCACTCCGCAGGGCACTTAAGACCACTGAGAGGTCCCAAAAGGGAACGAGAGGAGAGCGAGGAGGATTCAGTCTCCTCGCCCCCCTCAGGAACCTGACGATCAGGTCGTGGTTCCCTATGGACTTACCTTCCACTAAGTCGTGGTGTGCGGCAATAGCGTCAACATAAACTTTGAGGGTGGAGGGAGACAGCCTTCGCTCCAACCCATCTTGAAGGAAGGAAAGCACGAAACTGATCGAACAACTCCGGGGATCTTCTCGGCGAGAAGAGCACCAATTGACGAATAGGTTCCACTTCAACGCGTAGGCATGTCTCGTGGACGACGCTCTAGCGGAAGTGATGGTAGCCACCACCGGAGGTGGTAGGGTACTCAAACCTGTCTCGTCCCGTCGAGGAGCCACACGTGGAGGTTCCAGAGATCGGGACGAGGGTGCCATAGAGTGCCCCGTCCCTGAGAAAGGAGGTCCTTCCTCAGAGGAATTGGCCAAGGAGGTGCTGTCGCGAGGAGCACTAGTTCGGAGAACCAAGTCCGGGTGGGCCAGTACGGCGCAACCAGAAGGACTTGCTCCTCGTCCTCCCTGACCTTCCGCAGGAGCTGCGCAAGAAGGCTCACTGGGGGAAACGCATACTTGCGGCCCCGCGGCCAGCTGTGCGCCAGTGCATCCGTGCCGAGCGTGCCCTCGGTCAGAGAATAAAACTGGGCGCAATGGGATGAGTCGCGGGAGGCAAACAGATCTATCTGTGCGTCGCCAAACTGGTCCCAAATCAGCTGGACCGACTGGGGATGGAGTCGCCATTCTCCAGGGAGGGGCTGAAGCCGTGACAGCTCGTCGGCAGCACGGTTCAGGGCTCCGGGAATGTAAATAGCACGAAGGGACCTCAGATGCTTCTGACTCCATAGGAGGAGGTGGCGGGCGAATTGCGACATACGGCGGGAGCGTAGACCACCTTGATGGTTGATGTACGCTACTGTGGCGGTATTGTCTGATCGGACTAGTACGTGTTGACCCATGAGCAGCGCTCGGAAGCGGTGCAGAGCAAGGCGTACTGCCAGCAACTCGAGGCAATTCACATGCCATAGGCGCTGGGGTCCTGTCCAGGAGCCCGCGGCAGCATGACCATTGCACATGGCGCCCCAGCCCGTGGTGGAGGCATCTGTTGAGACAACAACATGCCTCGACGCTCGTTCCAGGGGGACACCAGCCCTGAGAAAACTGAGGTTCAACCACGGGGTGAAGGTCTGACGGCAGCTCGAAGTCACTGGAACTCGGAGCTTGCCTTGTTGCCATGCCCACCCCGGGACTCGGTCGCGAAGCCAAAGCTGAAGCGGTCTCATATGAAGCAATCCGAGCGGCGTGACCGCGGCTGCAGATGCCATATGCCCCAGGAGCCTCTGAAAATGTTTCAGTGGAACCGCACTCTTGCCCTGTATTTGTCTCAGACAAGTCAGCAGTGACTGCGCGCGCTCGCTCGTAAGCTGCGCGGACATGGCGACCGAGTCGATGTCCATACCGAGAAAAGAGATCCTCTGCACGGGGCAAAGTTTGCTCTTCTCCCATTTGACCCGAAGGCCCAGACGGGCTAGGTGCCGGAGCACAAGGTCCCTGTGTTCGCAAACCTGGTCTCGAGAGTGAGCTAGGATCAGCCAGTCTTCGAGATAGTTCAGGATGCGAACCCCGTGAACCCGAAGGGGAACAAGGGCTGCCTCGACGACCTTCGTGAAGACGCGAGGAGACAGGGCCTGCCCGAATGGGAGAACCGCGTACTGATATGCCTGTCCCTCGAAAGCAAACCGGAGGAACGGTCTGTGTCGAGGGAGAATGGAGACATGAAAGTAGGCGTCCTTCAGGTCGATCGCTGCAAACCAATCCTGGGGCCGCACACATTCGAAAATGCGTTTGGCGGTGAGCATTTTGAACGGCCTCCTGAGAAGGGAGCGATTCAATACTCGCAGGTCCAGGATTGGTCGTAACCCACCGGTTTTCTTGGGGACAATGAAGTAAGGGCTGTAGAAGCCGGACTTCATCTCGGCTGGAGGGACAGTCTCGATTGCACCCTTCGCCAGCAGAGTGGCAATCTCTGCTCGCATGACCGGGGCGTTGCCACCGACCAAAGTGGAGCGGACTCCCCTGTATCGGGGAGGAGACCGTGCGAACTGAATCGCATAGCCGAACCGGATGGTGCGGGCGACCCAGCGGGACAGTTGGGGAAGCTCTAGCCAGGCTTCTAGGAACTGCACCAGCGGGGTCATGCGGACCACCGGCGTCCCCCCGGAGGGGCAGCGAAGCGGAGTAACTGGCCCCGACGTGGACGGCATAGCGATCCGGTGTGGGGGCGCAGTTAAGCTCCGCGCCCTGACAGAGGAGGCCAGGGAAGGACCAGCGTTCCATGGGGGCCTGCTCTGCCAGGGGTCTGGCGACAGAGTGGGACAGGGACGAAACGGCCCGTGGGCGGCACGCCGTGTCAACCGACTCTGGGACAGAGGGGGACGAGGAGAGCACGGCTGGTGGGCGGCGCTCTGGGTCGTCCGAGAACTCTGTGTGCTCGGAGATGAGAGGTTTGTATCGGTCTTTAACCACATTAGGGTGCTGCCCACCCGTGGGTGAGCAGCGGGGAGTGGAGAACAAAAGATTCTCCCCCGGCCCTCCACCGGGGGAAGGAGTGGCCCTGCTACCATCTCCTGACAGACAAACATCATCTCCGAGCAGCCCGTCTCAGGAGCGCCGCTTGTCCTGGCGCTTGGCGGGGGGCGGGGCAGGAGCGGGCTGTGGCGCCTTCCTACGGCTTCCTCCTCGCGTCGGCCTGGGTGGAGGCTGCTGCTTTGGCCGAGCGGGAGGGGCGGGAGCCTTAGGAGGGCGCCCTCGGCGGGAAACAGGCTGAGGCGTCTGCCCGACCGACGACGAGGCAGCAGCGGGTCGGCGGGGCAGAATGTGTTTGATGGCCTCAGACTGTTTCTGTGCAGTTGAGAACTGTTGGGCAAAGTCCTCAACTGCGCCGCCGAAGAGGCCGGCCTGGGACAGGGGCGCATCGAGCAGACGAGTCCGCTCGGAATCCCGCATGTCAGCCAGGTTCAGCCACAGGTGTCTCTCCTGGACCACCGCAGTGGACATCACCAGACCCAGGGAGCGCGCGGCTACCTTCGTCGCCCGGAGAGCGAGGTCGGTTGCGGCACGCAGCTCATTGAAGAGCCCTGGGTCTGCCCTGCCCTCGTGCATGTTTCTGAGTATCTGGGCCTGGTAGACCTGCAGAGTGGCCATAGCATTTTAGAGAGGTAGCCGCCTGTCCCGCCGCTCTGTAAGACTTCGCCGCCAGAGACGACGAAAATCTACAGGCCTTGGATGGGTGCTTAGACTCGCCCCAAGAAGAAGCACTCTGAGGACACAGTTGCATCGCAACAGAGCGTTCAACCGGGGGAAGTCCAGTGTACCCACGGGCGGCCGCCTCATCGAGGGGAGGAAAGGCGGATGGGATCAGCGAGCGGTCCCGGGAAGACAACGGGGTCCTCCAGGACTTCGAGATCTCATCATGCACATCCGGGAAGAAAGGTATTGGGGTTTGCCGTGGACCACGGGGGTCGGCAGCCTTACCCAAAAACCAATCGTCCAGCCGCGAGCGCTCGGGACAGGGTGGAGGCCTCCACTCTAAACCGATGCTCGCGGCTGCCCGGGAAAGCATGGCCGTCATTTCCGGATCCGAATCAGACACAGCCGTATGCACACCGGAAGGTGGCAGCTGCGCTGAATCTTCACTTCCGGAAGAATCAAGCCCACCTTGTGATGCTGCTACAGACATGGCATCTTCCTCTGTAGCTTCAACCGAAACCCGCGGGGCACCCGAAGGTAGACCCGCGGGAATCGGAGGCTCACTAGCGGGCACCGTCACTGAAGAGGGGGGCTGGGGTCGTCGACAAATAGTCGGCGCCTGGTTCCAGACCGTTACCCTCAGGTCACCCTGGCCACCAGCCGAAGTAGCACTCCTCGGGGGAGCATTAGATCGGGGTGTGGATGAGGGGACTCTCACTCTTGCGAGTTCACTGAGTCTCGACCTTAGTGACGCGATGGTCATGTTCCCGCAGAGAGAACATGACTCATCCACGAGCGCTGCTCTAGCGTGATCCATGCCCAAACACACTAGGCAACGCTCGTGCCCATCAGAGTCAGACACATATCTGCCGCAACCAGAAGTGCACGGGCGAGGCATCTTTAAAAAGACGTGCCGCGTGCAAGCTCTTTTAAGAGAGAAACACTCTAGTGTCGAAGCGCCCGGGGAGACACACACTCTCTGGCAAACCACTGCACAGATCAGCAGGAAGCGCGCGCTCGCCGGATATCGCCACAAACACCAACACTAGAGGAACTCGTACGTGAAGCTGACAATTTCAGAGAGATGGCTTTGTGGAGTGAAGAGAGACTCTTGGCTCCGAAGCGAAAACTTAACTGCAGGTTGCTAGCGTCCTCCTTTTATACCCACGAGGTAGGGCGGAGTTACGTCATGCAAATTCCGCAGACCCATGGCATTTCTCTGCCATTGGATCGTTTTTAAATACTCGAAGCTGATAGGCTTTCTAAGCGAAACCCCATTCGTCGTCATTCCGACGTAACTCGGAGTGACTACGAAAGGGAACTATTGTTTTTTATGCACTTAAATGAATTGAGGTAATCGATTTCCTCAAATGTAATGAGTTAGCTTAACTTATTGGAGTTGACTGTGTGTGTGATATTGTGAGCTAGCAGTAACTGCAAGTGCTCTGAGTTCATTTAAAGTTTGTCATTTCAGTTTTTACTAAACAAAGTGCAGTTTCAGCTATATAAAGTATTAAATGCAGTGTAAAGTTCAATTTTGTATTAAGAAATATTACTGTTTTAGTGGACTCGATTAAAATAAGTTCAGAGTACTCATAACTATTGTTTTTTATAAACTTAAATTAATTGAGGTAATTGGTTTCCTTAAATTAAATGAGTTAACTTAACCTTTTGGGTTTTACAGTGCACTGAGTAGGCCAAGAGAGGGAAGGGCTTGTGTAAAGGCAATTTAAAGCCTGAGAAGGGTCCCACCTCTCAGGGTTGGCTCGACCAATTAGAAAGGTGGAATTTCCAAGCGGGAAATTCCTCTTTTGGGAGGATTTATGACTCTGTCTCAAGTGTGGTTAGACATGGGCCTTGCCGTTTGTGTCCATTTATACTCAGATAGATATAACAAACACATTGCATTTTAAGAGAAGGCGATGTACACTAAAGTGTGAGTCATTACATGAGGATTAATTAGATAGGAGACACGATATATGTGGGTTTACATTGATTAGTAGTTATCTCATAAAGCATGCATAAAATAAATATAAATGCAAGAGACAGTATACAAGACATAAAATTATCACAAATGTTAATTTATAGACCAGTTCGTCTATAAATGAATGCAGGAAAGTCTGTTTTAAGGGCTGTAGGTCTTTCCTATGGCCTCAGTCTTGACCACATGACCACATTTTTAACAGCAATAAAACCGTCTTATCTGATGGTAGTCATGGTGTTTGCCCTAGTTGGGGGGATGGGACCATAGATCCCAGAATGAGTTTTAAACATAATTTGTTAAATATAACAAATAATTGTGTCTGATTTGTAGCTCAGTCGATACACTGAGCTCATTGCAGCACGAACTAGTTAGCGAGATTTGGTCTTCTAATGCGTGAACTAAAGACGCGAGGGAGTGGAGATGTGGGATGAAAGGGTGGCCTTGTGGTATTATGTGCATCGCAAAGTTTAAGTGAGCAAAGACAGCAGCTCGTGTTTAGAACAGTTTGGACTGTCTATAAGGGTGGATGCAGCAAGAATTATCCAGTCAATTTTCTCTTTGGGTGGTGAAGCTTGGAAATTGACCGTGTCTAAGTTAATGCCCAGAAATCCGATGGACGTGGCTGGACCTATGGTTTTATCCTAGGCGATTGGATTCCGACTGTGAGAAGATGCGCGGATGGAATGGTGTCGGTGGGCGAGATAAATAAGAAATCGTCAAGCAAGTTAATAACATAAGGAATTGCATGATTGTTATAGAGAATCCAGCAAAATAACTTTTGACAACATGTCGAAAATCTTTTGGCTGTTTTAACACCCAAACGTTAGGCAGGCGGCATTTTCTGCGAAAGCGTACGCCGAATATATGCCACAAATCCGGGTGGATGGGCATCACTTTAAATGCAGAAGTGATGTTGACTTTTGCGAGCCAAGCATCGCATCCAGCATTTCACGAGTTCACACTTACAAATGATCAGAGAGTATGCGTATTTGGCATCCTATCCGGGGGAGGGCTACGAGCTCCGAAATTGGGCTCGAACCCAGAGTACTCCCCCCGTATCTCTGGTTAGGAAGATAACCAGGCAAGTGTGAGGAGATGGGGTGGTGGAGGGATGCTGAAAACTGTCGAAGAATATGGGTGAATCGACTGCTTATACAGGTCCTTCTCAAAAAATTTGCATATTGTGATAAAGTTCATTATTTTCCATAATGTAATGATAAAAATTAAACTTTCATATATTTTAGATTCATTGCACACCAACTGAAATATTTCAGGTCTTTTATTGTTTTAATACCGATGATTTTGGCACACAACTCATAAGAACCCAAAATTCCTGTCTCAAAAAATTAGCATATTTCATCTGACCAATAAAAGAAGTGTTTTTAATTAAAAAAAAAAATCAACCTTCAAATAATTATGTTCAGTTATGCACTCAATACTTGGTCGGGAATCCTTTTGCAGAAATGACTGCTTCAATACGGCCTGGCATGGAGGCAATCAGCCTGTGGCACTGCTGAGGTGTTATGGAGGCCCAGGATGCTTCGATAGCGGCCTTAAGCTCATCCAGAGTGTTGGGTCTTGCGTCTCTCAACTTTGTCTTCACAATATCCCACAGATTCTCTATGGGGTTCAGTTCAGAAGAGTTGGCAGGCCAATTGAGCACAGTAATACCATGGTCAGTAAACCATTTACCAGTGGTTTTGGCACTGTGAGCAGGTGCCAGGTTGTGCTGAAAAATGAAATCGTCATCTCCATAAAGCTTTTCAGCAGGTGGAAGCATGAAGTGCTCCAAAATCTCCTGATAGCTAGCTGCATTGACCCTTTCCTTGATAAAACACAGTGGACCAACACCAGCAGCTGACATGGCACCCCAGACCATCACTGTCTGTGGGTACTTGACACTGGACTTCAGGCATTTTGGCATTTCCTTCTCCCCAGTCTTCCTCCAGACTCTGGCACTACATCTCTGTAGCCCAGGTCAGGCGCTTCTGCCGCTGTTTCTGGTTCAAAAGTGGCTTGACCCGGGGAATGCGGCACCTGTAGTCCATTTCCTGCACACGCCTGTGTACGGTGGCTCTGGATGTTTCTACTCCAGACTCAGTCCACTGCTTCCGCAGGTCCCCCAAGGTCTGGAATCGGTCCTTCTCCACAATCTTCCTCAGGGTCCGGTCACCTCTTCTCGTTGTGCAGCGTTTTTTGCCACACTTTTTCCTTCCCACAGACTTCCCACTGAGGTGCCTTGATACAGCACTCTGGGAACAGCCTATTTGTTCAGAATTTTTTTCTGTGTCTTACCCTCTTGCTTGAGGGTGTCAATGATGGCCTTCTGGACAGCAGTCAGGTCGGCAGTCTTACCCATGATTGCGGTTTTGAGTAATGAAACAGGCTGGGAGTTTTTAAAAGCCTCAGGAATCTTTTGCAGGTGTTTAGAGTTAATTAGTTGATTCAGATGATTAGGTTAATATCTCGTTTAGAGAACCTTTTCATGATATGCTAATTCTTTGAGACAGGAATTTTGGGTTTTTATGAGCTGTATGCCAAAATCATCAGTCTTAAAACAATAAAACACCTGAAATATTTCAGTTGGTGTGCAATGAATCTAAAACATATGAAAGTTTAATTTTTATCATTACATTATGGAAAATAATGAACTTTATCACAATATGCAATATTTTTTAGAAGGACCTGTATATATAGGCTTTACTCATGCTGTTTGACTGGACCTGTTGATTACTGATAGCTGGTTGGAATGACTTAATTGTTTGATCATTAGAACGTGTTCCTCCCAAACCTTGTTAATAAAATATCATTTTTGATCACGGTTATTGCTTGATCAATGTTGTGGTAATGAATAGAAAATTATTCGAGAGAGATACGACTGTTTATGCTTAGGAGCGGAGAATTGTGCGGGGCTGAGAGGTTGATTATTAATAGTTTTTTACCTAAAAATTTCATGGTAGTCACTCTAATAGGGCTGATACGGAAACATTCGAAAAGTGGCAGATCAAGGGCAGATCAAAAAGCCTGATTCGCTTTGTTTTTTAATTAGATTGTCCACTGTGACAGGCTCAGCGAGAGTGAACTTGAGATATATACAAATTATGCTCTGTGTTGGGAGGCTTTCCACACCGGGTTTGAAACCGTGCTCGAGCCCCGACAGTAGACAGTTAGTAAAGATATTGTCAGGGTTGTAAGACAATTCTGCAGACAAACAAGAAATATTCACAGGAGTCGACAAGTAATTTTTTAATCTATATTTTGGGATCTTTTGACAGGGCATATTGTGCGGGCATGAGCACCGCCGCAATAATTACAAATATGCATTAAGCGGCAATGCTGTCTTGTGCACTTACCTGCGTTGAAATTGATGCATACCTGTTAATGACGATGGGTGGCAGCGGTGGAATCTGGGGTGCGGCCCAGACTAGGGCTCGCAGAAGAACCGTTCTTGCTAGGAAAGGAGACAGTGATTTTTGAGAGTGTAAAGTTCTGAGCCTTGCGATTCTTATTCGCTTCGTTAGCGGCTTTGGAAGGTGGACTGGATTTTGGAGATGGAAATGCTGACTGAAGTGAAACATACAGGTTGTAAAGCTCTGCTTTGTTCATTCTCCTGGAAAAAACATCAGAACTGATTAGCGCTTGTCTTAACCCCAACACTGTCCATTTTTCTATTGCAGGGATTATGAGGTGTTCTGAGGTGAAGGAGGTTGCTGAAGATGATGGTGGATGTCTTGATGGTAGAGGTGAAGGCAAGCCTCGACGTTTTGGGGTACTTGGTTGCGGTGTCCTTTTAAGTAAGTCCTTTTAAGCTGCGCTGAGTCCTCCGGCTACTCTCGAATCGCTCTCACGGTACTTTGATGGCATACGTCACAGTACATGGCGTCAGCACTGTATCAAGTCGGACAAAATTTCTAACCGGCATGTACTGCTTCAAGTCAGCCGCCGATCAGTCTGCGCAGAGCTGCATGATGTCGAACAAGCCTGTTGTCATGTTTCTGTGTCTTGTAATGTGATTCTTTGTTTCTCATGTGACCCTGCCATGTGTTTTGTCATTGGTTAATCGTCTGATCATTGTTCATAGGTGTTCCTTGTCTTGTAATTAGTCTGTGTATTTAAGCCCTCATGTTTGCCCTGTGTCTTTGTCGAGTATTGAATGTTTCCTGTAATGTTGTGTAAGTTTATTTTCTTGTTTTGAGTTCCATGCCTCGGTCTGCTTTGGGTACTCACTACTACTTGCCTCCAGTGGGCTTCAATCATTACAGATCCAAAGCACATATCAAAATAAAGAACAGAAGAGTTCACTGACCACAGAATGAAGGTTTTACCATGTACATGGTAAAGTCCCCTGACCAAAACGCCATAAAAACCTGTGGGATGAGCTATAGAAAAGAGTCCACAAGCATGGGCCACTGAATCTGAAGGATCTGGAGAGATTCTATATGGAGGAATGGTCTCAGATCTCTTGCATTGTGTTTATCAACTTTATTACACATCATCCACTTTATTTTTCTGGTAAGAGCTGGAGCACTTTGGTATATTTTATTGCACTTTAATATTCTTTTCGTCATTTCTCTTTACTAATTCGTAAGTCTTGCACATCTACAGAAAACACCTTACGTCCACGTCGAAAAATAAGGTGGCTAGGCAATGCCCGAAGTGGGTCGGTACCCAACAGGACACAGTACAGAACACTTCGATATTTTAATCTCCCATATAGCAACATTATGACGGTCAAGTCAAGTCAAGTCAAGTGTATTTATATAGCGCTTTTCACAATATAAATTGCATCAAAGCAGCTTCACAATATCAATCAAATAACATAATGTTTGTTTCTTAGTGAAAAAACATCCACGTTTGGTAGGGCTGATCAATGGTATTAATGCTTGGCTAATTATTTTGAATATCCCCAACTGAACAAGCCAAAGGCAACAGTGGCAAGGAACCGAAAAACTCCATCAAGTGACCTACTGGTGTCCTAAAACTCCATCAGGTGACCTAATGGAGAAAAAAAAACCTTGGGAGAACCCAGGCTCAGTCGGGGGCCAGTTCTCCTCTGGCGTTTATGAACTAGAGGCCGGATTTACAGTAACTGTAAATTTGATACAGAATTTTGTTTTATTTTATCACTTCGGGGTGGGTACGCGAACCGGAATCACAACATTTTATCTGTAGAGTGGGAAAGGGATCCTCCATAGGGAGAGGCTAGTTGGCACTTCAGCACTGCGTTGTCCTCGGGTCCAGGCAAAGCTCCTAGTCAGATCTGGATACGGCCTGGATCCGGTCGGCTGCGGGAAAACCTCGGGATAAACAAAGACACTAAAATTAGCGTAGATGCCATTCTTCTTATGATGATGTAACGAGTACATCAGGATTTAAGGGAAGTGTTCCCAGTTCCGGCTGACCTAATCTATGCAGCCTAATATTGAATTATAGAAGTCTATAATATATTATGTGTATGCTAGGTCAAAGAGATGTGTCTTTAGTCTAGCTTTGAACTGACAGAGTGTGTCTGCTTCCCGGACAATGGTAGGAAGACTGTTCCAAAGTTTTGGTGCTAAATAGGAAAAGGATCTACCGCCCGCAGTCGATTTTGAAATTCTAGGTATTATCAACTGGCCCGAATTTTGAGATCGCAATAGACGTGAAGGACTATAATGCGTTAAGAGCTCGCTCAAGTACTGCGGAGCTAAACCATTTAGTGCTTTGTAAGTAATCAACAATATTTTAAAATTTATACGATGTTTAATAGGCAGCCAATGCAGTGTTGACAGAACCGGGCTAATATGGTCATATTTCCTGGTTCTAGTAAGAACTCGAGCGGCTGCGTTTTGGACCAGCTGTAGTTTATTTATTAAGCGTGCAGGGCAACCACCCAGTAGAGCATTACAATAATCTAGTCTTGTTGTCATGAAAGCATGAACTAATTGTTCCGCATTTGTTAATGAGAGCATATGTCGTAATTTAGATATATTTTTAAGATGGAAAAATGCGGTTTTACAGATACTAGACACATGACTTTCAAATGAAAGATTGCTATCAAAGAGCACACCCAGGTTCCTAACTGACGACGAAGACTTAACAGAGCAGCCATCAAGGGTTAGACAGTATTCTAGGTTATTACGTGTGGAAGTTTTTTGTCCAATAATTAGAATCTCTGTTTTTTCAGAGTTTAGTAGTAGGAAATTACTAGTCATCCAATTTTTTATATCAGCTATGCATTCCGTTAATTTTGTGAATTGGTAAGTTTCGTTAGGTTTTGAAGAAATATACAGCTGAGTATCATCGGCATAACAATGAAAGCTAATTCCATGTTTCCTAATGATATGTCCTAATGGTAGCATGTACAGAGTGAACAGCAGCGGTCCTAGTACTGAGCCTTGTGGTACGCCATACTGAACTTGTGATCGATAAGACATCTCTTCATTTACTGCTACAAACTGATAACGGTCAGATAAGTATGATTTAAACCATGCTAGTGCAATTCCACTAATGCCAACATAGTTTTCCAGTCTATTTAAAAGAATGTTGTGGTCAATTGTGTCAAATGCAGCACTAAGATCAAGTAACACTAATAGAGAGATACAACCACGATCGGATGATAAAAGTAAATCATTTGTAACTCTAATGAGAGCTGTCTCAGTACTATGGTGCGGTCTAAATCCTGACTGAAAATCCTCGCAGATATCATTTCTTTCAAGAAAGGAACACAGTTGTGAGGATACTGCTTTTTCTAATATCTTTGACAGAAAAGGCAGATTTGAGATCGGCCTGTAATTGACTAATTCTGAAGGATCAAGTTGCGGTTTTTTAACAAGCGGTTTTATCATAGCCAGCTTAAAGGTTTTTGGTACATATCCTAGAGACAAAGACGAATTAATGATATTAAGAAGAGGATCTATGATCTGTGGAAGCATCTCTTTCAGTAGCTTAGTCGGTATAGGGTCTAACATACAAGTTGTCGATTTAGATGAATTAACGAGTTTGCAGAAATCTTCCTCTCCTATAGCAACAAATGAAAACAATTTTTCCTCAGGGAGACTACAATGCACTCCCTGATGCGATACTGTAGTAGACGGTTGCATAGTTATAATTTTGTCCCTGATATTATCAATCTTATAAGCGAAGAAGTTCATAAAGTCATTACTGCTGTGTTGCTTGGAAACTTCTGTGCTTAAAGCTTTCTTTTTCGTTAGTTTAGCCACTGTTTCAAATAAATACCTAGGATTATGTTTATTTTCTTCTAATAGGGTTGAAAAATAAGCAGATCTAGCAGCTTTTAAAGCCTCTCTGTAAGCAATCGAGCTCTCTTTCCATGAAATCCGAAATACCTCTAGTTTTGTTTTCTTCCAGTTGCGCTCCATTTTTCTGGCTGCTCTCTTAAGGGCCTGAGTGTGCTCGTTGTACCACGGCGTTGGACTATTTTCTTTAATCTTCTTTAAGCGCAACGGAGCAACTGCGTCTAAAGTGCTGGAAAAGAGAGAGTTAAAAGTTTCTGTTGCAATATCGAGTTCTTCTAAGCTATCCGGGATGCTGAGATGATGAAACTGATTAGGAAGATTATTGATAAAGCAATCTTTAGTGGCAGAAGTTATAGGTCTAACATATTTATAACACGGAGTCGGCTTTGCAGCCTTGGCTAAATGTAATTTACATGAGACTAGATAATGGTCTGAGATGTCATCGCTCTGCTGCAGAATTTCAACGGCATCAACATCTATTCCATGTGATAATATTAGATCTAGAGTATGATTACGACAATGAGTGGGTCCTGACACGTGTTGTCTAACTCCAATTGAGTTTACAATGTCTTTAAGTGCCAATCCCAATGCATCTTTTTCATTATCTACATGTATATTAAAATCACCAACAATTAGTACTTTATCGTTAGCCAATACTAATTCTGATAGAAAGTCCGCAAATTCTTTGATAAAATCTTTATGGTGCCCTGGTGGCCTGTATACAGTAGCCAGCAGAAATCTCAAACGTAATTTATCGTTTACACTATATATTTTTACATTAAGCACCAACACTTCAAAAGAAGTATATTTAAAAATAGATTTCTTAGTGGTTTTGAAAATATTACTATAAATTACAGCAACACCTCCCCCTTTGCGTTTTAGACGAGGTTCATGTTTATAACAGTAATCTTGTGGGGTTGACTCATTTAAAGTAATGTAATCGTTTGGTTTTAGCCAGGTTTCTGTCAAACACAGCACATCTAGATTATAACTTGAAATCATATCATTAACTATGAGCGATTTTGAAGTAAGGGATCGAATATTCAGCAACCCAAGCTTTATCATTTGTTCATCTGTATTATATCTGTTTTTTATTTGTTGAACATCAATTACATTTTTTACCTGACGTTTTTTGGATTTCCAAATTCGGGGAACAGACACAGTCTCTATATGATGATATCTAGGTGAAAGAGGCTCTATGTGATGGGATTTATCTGACCTTGGTGACGCGAGGCCGCTAGCAGACGGTCGGTTTAGCCAGTCTGTCTGCTTCCTGACCTGAGCCCCAGATTGTCATGTTTTAGCTCTAAGACTATGTGCCATATTACTAGAGAGAAGAGCAGCACCATCCCAGGAGGGATGAACACCATCTCTTTTCAACAGGTCAGGCTTGCCCCAAAAACTTTTCCAATTGTCTATGAATTCTATATTATTCAACGGACACCACTTAGACAACCAACCATTGAGTGAGGCCAATCTGCTAACTATCTCATCACTCCTGCGAACAGGAAGGGGGCCAGAGAAAATTACAGTGCCTGACATCGTACTTGCGAGTTTACACACCTCTTTAATATTAATTTTGGTGATCTCCGACTGGCGGAGTCGAACATCATTAGTGCCGACATGAATAATGATCTTAGAGAATTTACGATTAGCATTAGCCAGCACTTTTAAATTTGCTTTGATGTCAGGCGCTCTGGCTCCCGGCAAACATGTGACTATGGTGGCTGGTGTCTCTATTTTCACGTTCCGTGTGATCGAATCACCAATTACCAGGGCACAATCAACAGAATTCTCAGTGGGTGTTTCACTGAGTGGGGCAAATCGATTTGTTATGGTAATCGGAACGGAAGGGTGGTTTTTTAATCCGCGACTAGAGCGATCTCTCACGGTCACCCATCTGCCCTGCTGCCTGGGCTCTACTTCAGCCGGAACCGAATCATGTACAGAGTTCACTATGCTAGGCGCATCCAAAATAGTATCTAAAGCTCTAGTACTATCCTTACTATCCTCAATTAAAGTTTGGATGCGTGTCTCTAGCTCTGAAATCTTCTCCGTCAGCCTGACTGTCTCCTTGCATTTATCACAAATAAATCCTATATTGCCATCGGAGAAGGCTACACTAAACATATGACATGTGACACAGGTGACAATAACAGGACAAGACATTACTCACCGTTTGTGTTGACTGATTCTTACTTACCTGGGCTTTTATGAACTCAAAGGCGCGGGCGCGCGAGAGAAAATAAATAATAAATAAATGAGCGCGGGTGGCGCGTAAACACGCGTTCTGTGCTAACAATAACGGAAGCTAGCGATGTAAGGTTAATCTGAGATGGTGGGTAAACTATATTTAGTAATATAAACAACTAGGAATGATAGTAAATGATGGTTCAAAACAGAAAGAAATACAAAGCTAATACGAGGCGTAGAGCTTACAGCCTCGACGCAAACAAACTCACAGCAGGCAGGAAGGCAGACAGGAGCAATCGATCAGTGAACAGCAGCAGCAGATCAGTGAACAGCCAAACAGTCCAACAGCCAAACAATGTGACACCAGATCTCTGTTATGCACATCTGGCACACGTGGAATACTGATCTGGCCGACATGCTGCGTGGAATGACGGCACTTGGGCGGCTCACTCCTGTTTGCCACAAGCAGGCCATAGCAATTCCCATTTTTCACCCAAGAGCAAATAAATAAACCAGAACTGGACCTTATCTGAGCCACAAAATCTGTGTATATTATATATGGAGTCATCTCAGCCTTAATAAGCCTGTTAACAAGCAGAATCACGGACTACCAGCCACAACCTTAGATTAAATCAACTCACATTCTCATTTCGCCCCGGAACACGAGCCGAGGTGGACAACCTTGTGTCTGTGTGTCAGTTTGCAATCTTTATACCCAGAAAAAAATCTGCGGGATAGCATACAGCATAGGTTACAATTGAAATGAACACAGCTAAAAAAAAAAGTATCTTCTTGAACACAAAAAAACCCCAGAATACTCAAGTGGCCTATTTTATGAAGCCGGTTTCAGTGGCTAGTGCTAACCAGGTAAGAGTTTAGTTTGAATTTAGTTTGCTTTTTAGTTGCACCCTTCATATTTACATACAAAAAGAGAAAAATATTGTATCAGCACAGCCGTTATACAGTCGGTGTTTGTGTGAGGTCATTGCTGTGGATTCATTATTTCTCTCTTATGTTGGTGGTAAACTGTGAGTTGACTGGATTATCAGTTGTGGGATTGTTATTCTCACACAGATGTCCTGCGCTCCAGCGCTCGCTGCTAATCTCAGCCAGAGCGGGCACCTCAGCCCCTGGCCTCAATAATAAAGATTGTTTTTCAGTTTTACATGTGAGAGAGAAAAAGGAAAAAAAGTAGAATCATTGCCCTAATCGCATCCTGTTATGTAACCAGAGTAATAAAATGCTGTCATCTTAAGCCCATCATACCATCATATCTATAGGGACTGCCTATAGAATACAGATTAATATTATAAGCAGATCCTTTTTCTGACTCTAAACCTGATCCTAAACCTTGACATTAGATTGGAGTATATTAGAGTGTGATTGGAGACTACTACAATCATGCTGCATTGCCATCTTTCTTTTTCATCGTGCTGTGTGATATATTATGTGGAATTTTAGCTTTGCACTAATGGTTTTCAATCACTATTAAACTGTTGTATATGGTAAAGTTGAGTGTTTTACTGTATGTTGTACATTCTAACAGCACCACTTATTTTTAAATGAGAGATGATAACAGCACCTGCAACCTATAAAACTTCCGGGACTGGATCTTATCCATCAGAAATCATCAACTGGTGAAGAGTGTACATTCAAAATAGAGTCCTCGCCCCTCGACGCTGGGAAAAACGACTCTGTTGTTGAATTGTAACAAAAATAAAATCTACATTTTCAACAAATAAATCTATATATAAATATTTTGAGTAACTTAATATGTTGTTGTCAACACATGTTTTTTTTATTTTATTTTTTTTACAATTAAATAGTGTGTGTATTATCTTGAGTAATCTTGACAAGGCTTTTTAGATGTCTGCCTTTTCGTGATACTTTTTAAGAAAAATATATTTAAAAGACTAAACAATTGGATTTGGCTGTTGTAAAGACATGAATGTTCATAACCGAGGCCATAATGACTTTTCGGATCAGCGGGTGACAGGACAGAATTTGCATGGCTGGCAACCCAAACAAACAAAAAAAAAGGTAAGAATGACATTAAATATGAGCAGTTTAATGGTGTGATGCTTTAAATTTTGCCAGACATGCAATCATCAATCTAAATGTTTGTTTTATTAATAAATACTCCTAAATTTGCCTTGAATTACAAAGCTTAGCTAATGATTTCACTCCCTCGTTTTTCATTTTCTGTGATTATTTGCAGTGAGTAATTGGCAATACATTATTATGTTTTATCTCCTCAGGATTAAACATGTGAGTTATAGGATTAATCTGGATTGCACAGCTGTATTTTAGTTCGTTGTTATTTGGATGTTCAATATGCATTGAAAAAGTGAAAACTTACACAAATGACTGAGCGGTTGGAATGGCGGAGACGTGTCTGGAGTTTGGAGCATGTGCCATGCGGTAATAGCTGTTTTTTGCTTTAATTTTACAGAGTTTGACATCCACATTGAGTGCATTTATGACCAAAGCCCTTCTCCATCATAAATCTTGTCCGTCAGAGGCCATGGCACAGAAAAAGGTAAAAAAAATACATTAAATACGAGCGGACAAAAGTTGATATTACAAAGATACATGTTTATTTTATTAGCTGGTTTTACATAAATTACCCCTGTATTGAACGTGGATTAGCTGAAATCGGCTTTAGGGAACATGCCCATGCGGCAATCTTTGCTTATGCTATAATTTTAAGGAGTTTGATGTCAAAATTGTGTTCTCATTTATAACCAGGCACTTTAAGCAAGGGACAGAACTAAAATCTTCTCCGCAAGAGATCCTCTGCACTTAGAAAAGTAAGATTTACATTAAATATGAGCAGTTTATGGCAAGGTTGTCCAAATAATCACACACACCCTTTAGTTTTTCTTTTTTGTTGGTTGTTTTTTGTCTGCTTACACCGTTGTTACTCCACAGGAGTTGGATGAAGAAGATGCCTTGCAGGTCAAAGAAGACATCACTTCCCAAGTTCTGAAGATTGTTTTCGTCAGCAAGAAATTACCCCAGTCCCACAGTGGGAATTGTCACTGAAGGAGCTGAAGCACTTACAGATGCCTCAGATGTTCCCCAAGCATGAGCCTTCCTTATGGGTCTTGTATATGCTTTGAACCTGAGGTACCTTAAAACCCAAGGTATACCATCCGGGTGATGTAATTTTCGTCATCAGGCGGATTCGCGGACATCTGCACACCTCGTTCGCGTACAGCCTGCATGAGGGCGCTCACAGGACGAGTCCAGAATGAATGGCGGTCTATGGAGCTATACCCCTCAAAATCCACTTTTCTCAGGATATAATTTTTGTCTAGTAATTTGAATATTGTATTCAAAAGAAGATGCAAAGAAATTACACATTGCTGGGTGTTAAATTTTTTAGAGTCACTTATTTGCTTTAAAAGGTCTTTTAAAATGTCAATGCCGTCATACACATCGTATGACCAGAGATACTGCTTTACGGCAATCCTTCAGTCACTTTGGTGCTTTCGCACTATGCACTTTCTTTTCTCTCAAGGCATCGACAACACCACTGATATATTCACCACTGACTTGTTCATATTACATTTTTATTGTTAGTTTGAATTACATTAATTTGACAGACATCATTCGCTGTTGTTGACCAAGGTAGCGCCATTCAGAGCTACCAACTCTCACGAACTTGAGACACACGCAATTAACACTTTTCACACGCTCTCACGCCACACATCAATTTTGTCACGCACAGAAAAATCGCAAAGAAAAGACGACACGGAGACTGACAGACTAGACAGAGCAGGTTAGTTATGATATAAAAAAATCTCAGCTCTCAGATTCGGTCAATTTTATTACGCAATTCAAACAATAAATACTGTTTTGGTGCTTGTAAATGTCACACAACAGATTCCTAGCGCACGTGAACCGATCATCTCTACTAGCTAATAGTAAAAAAACACGAACACTGTTGAAAGATACAGTATGCTACAGCTTACCAAAATGTATTCCTCATACATAATATCGACCAATCATTTTTTTTAATCAGCGTGCAGAGGTCAATAACATAGCTGGAGAACAAATATGTCAAATTTACCTCAGGAAAGCAGTGACAATGTTTACTCTGGTTCTGCTCCTTTTTTTATCCGATTTTATTTGTGATTCCAAGCGCGTTTTCTTCCCTGCAGCGTGTGGTTGTGGTCAGTGGTTGTAAGGGTCTCTTGCCAAGGGCTTCAGCCATTCTTCCGCTCTATTCCCTGAACTGAAATGTAGAAGTGGGCTGTACTTTCCACACGATTGACATCAGGTTCAAGTACGCCCACAAGCCTGTACGAGTTATTCGTGTATTGCAGTTTGGCTGGTGGTCATGTTGCCCGCATACCGCCTCCCATGGCCGAAACTGGTATTATGACACCTGTCGGACCGTGGCTAGTAATTTAGCATTCTAATTCAGGTTTATATCTCTGCAGCACTATAACTTGTCATTTTTTTAATGACATCATTGCCCTTATTTCTTCTTATTCTTTTGATTGTAGCTCATTTTTTGGATATTTTTACCTCAATTCTTACACATGGCACCTTTAAGTCCGCCTTAACATTCTGGTCCCGCTTCGGATTCCACGATGCCATCAAGCGGTGTCTCTGGTCGTAATCTGTCCTTCACTAAACAGCGTTCATTAGCAGAATGCTAGCATGTTCTGGGCAACAATAACTCAACCTGTAAGAAATCGAAAGGACATAACTTTCGACCCATAACCCATGTTGAACTTGCAAAACCTACAATCAAATCTGAGATTTCTTAACGGCAATCGGGTGAAAGAGACAAATTTAGCCGTCTAGCTCCATAGACTCCCATTCATTTTGCACTCGGGCGATCGCCCCCAGTGGAACTCTGGTGGAACTACAACCAAAATTCGGTACAATAGCAGGACTTAATAGGGAGTGGCCAGGCTCTCCGTAGACGGGCTCTGGCACAACTTTTAAAGTATACTCAACTGCTGTGCGCGTAGATTAGTGCATGCACAACTGATATACACTTTTTAAACTTTTTGGAGATGGACATCGGGAATCTCTCTTCAAAGGTTCAGAACTTAAAAAGTACATTTGTAGTTTAAAACACTCAAAAAAAAGTTTTTTTAACAGAATTCAAAATTGTTCACAGACTACAAGTGTTCAGGTTGACTAAGCCTTCCTTATGTGAATCGGTTATTCTTTAAAACTGAGATACTAAAGAAAGAAATGGAATATACCTAGTTTCTTTAAAAGTGTTTTAAATACTCAGATTTTGTTGCTGATGAGAGCTTTAATTGTTTTATAGAAATCTAATTTGTTCACAATTTTAGATAGTTCACCCAAAAAATTAAAATGATGCCATTTACTCGTTTGTCGTTCCAAACCTTTATGACTTTAGTTCATTTTCAAAACACGAATAAAGATATTTTGAGTTAAATATGACAGATTTCTGTCCCTCTATTGACAGAATATGCAACTACTTTATTGATGCTTCAGCAGTTTTGGGCAAGTTACTTTTAGTTACAGTTACTAGTTACTTCTTCCAAAAAGTAACTAAATTAGTTAGTTACAAATTTTAAAAGTAACTAGTTACTTAAGAAAGTAACTATTGCGTTACTTTCAAGTAAAATTAAATTTTAAATGCTCAAATGTGACCCCACCTCTACCCCTGTTACGGTCCTTAGGCCGTGTGTGTCTGTCCAGGCGTACTGCTGCTTGTTTGGTTTGTCTTCTAGGTCCTGTGTGCACCTGCCTCCAGTTGGCAATTAGCTAGTGTGCACACCTGTCCCCAGTTGGTAATCAGCGGGAGCTGGTACAAAGAGCAGAGAACGGTTAGACTGTTGAAGTGAGAGTGTGGAGAGCGGACGTATCAAGACAGACGGCTTACTAGAGCTGGGTGATACTGTAGTGGCAGTCGTGGAGTCCCTGCAGTAGCGCGTATCAAGTCTCGTGCTGGGGCTTACTCTCTCAGTGGAGGGAGGGTGGTAAATTGTATGGTATTATTTATCCCTTGGTGATTTTTTTTTTTTCCTGTTATCCTTTTCAGTTGTTGGTGTGATTATCATCAGTTACTTCAACCTTTGTTTTGGGAAGTTGTTTTTTGTTGTAATAATTTTTCAAGACTACCTTGGTTAATTAATATTGTAAATAAACGCCAGACTTGCTGATAAACCTGTCTCATTCGTTCCTTCAACCTGAAATGTTATTATTATTGTCACAACCTCCTCCTCCCCTAGACATTCCACTGGAGGTTCGTAACAACCCCTCTGTAACGGAACTTAAAATACATGTGCATGTTCAATTATTTATGATAAATCTGAATATTATACTGAAATGGACACTTAATACAATACATTATTAACAGAAACATGAAACATTGTACACACATCTAAAAAAAAAAATGTTGCTGTGGGACAAAGTGAGACTAGCCTCCAATCAAAAGCCATGTATGTAGATATTATGTTTATATAGTGGATCAATGCAAATAACACAATAGATGTTTTGGAACTTTTGATATTTATTGCCCCTCAACAGGCCACTTCAGAAAGTTCATAATCTAGTGGTTTATTCCAAATTTTCTGACAGCTATATGAACAAACTGAATTTAGCATTTTTTTCACATGTAACATAAGTGAACACTGAGCAGAAGCCTAACCGTACTTGCTTGATGTTTAAAGGGTTAGTTCACCCAAAAAATGTCAAGCATGTCGTTAATTACTTCCCCTCGTGTCGTTCCAAACACGTAAGACCTTCGTTGGTCTTCGCTCTCAGGTTCTCCGGCTCATTATTGGCTTGCTCCTGCGTCAGCATCACACGCATGTGTTGTGGTGCTCAAGTGAACAGTCTCGGCCAGTAATGAGCAGGAGAACCTGGAACCTGGATAAGGTTTTTTTTTTTGCGCACAAAAAGTATTCTCATCGCTTCATAACATTACATTTGAACCACTGGAGTCACATGGACTATTTTAACGATGTCTTTACTACCTCTCTGGGCCTGGAAAGTTGCAGTGCTAACTATGGGAGGGTCAGAAAGCTCTCTGATTTCATCAAAAATATCTTCATTTGAAGATGAACGAAGGTTTATCCCTTTAATGATGTCTACTACTGTTATGTGCCTCTCACAGGTGAAAGGGCAAATGACCCGCTAATTACTTAATGTCGCCACAAGGGGTGACCAAACAATTATAAAATGATCAAAACAGTCATTTTCGTGAAAGACATAACATTTATAGTAAACAAATTTTTTAACCCTGTTACATCAATAATTGCCTCAATGTTATTGTGTAAAACTGGCACAGTATTTTTTACAGTGCAGAAACACTTTCGAGAGCTTTTCAACGGGATGTGGAGTGCACTCTTCAGAACCTCTTATCCTAAAGGTAATACTTCTTTTTCAAATCTGTCAGGATTTGCTATGATTTCTGTAACATTTAGGGCAGTGACTATTTATACTGAGTGCAAATAGCTAACCTTGTTGGCAAAGGCTATTTTTACCTCCTCAGCCCATCATTGCTCATTAGCATGTATTAGAGCATATTACACCTACTAACATTTATTCAACTATTAAACTACAGATATTATGTCTTAACTATCTGTAAGATTTTAAAAAGGTGTCATTACCTACAACAGTAGCTTAATCCTTTTTCCCTGATTAAGTGACTTCATTAGCTATAACTCTCTGTAATACTTGATTCTGACTGCTCATTTGCAGTATTCAGCGGTCAGGTGTTTCCTAACATCGCTGTCAGTGGTAGCGCTCATCCAGGTAACTGAAACCACTTTCATGTCTCTCATCACACCTCGAACCTGCACTCTCTTCTCCCCCCATAAAGGGGGGGGGGGGGGGGGGGGGTTCTTTAAAAGACACTGCTTTGACATTGCTTTCAAACCTCACTTGTAGTTTTGTTAGCAACCAGAAGGTGGCACACAGGTCATGTTTATGAGCACGTTACACATAATCTCAGCACGGCAATCTCTTTCTTGAGTTCAGTCAGTAAATCACATCTGTGAAAGTGTGAGCTTTAGCTTGTGAATTTAACCACATCTATGAGTTGACAGAGATCATGAGATAAAGGACCGACCAGCGATAAATGGATGGAGGCTATTACAAAGTGACAAAGTCTGTTGTTGTAAAACATTATCTCCCGGTTTCACAGTCAAGGCTTAAATCTAGTCCCAGATTAAAATGCATGTTTGAGCTGTTTTAACTGAAAGCAACATGTAGTGACATATCTTAAAATATGCCCGTGCCATTGATTTGTCTCAAGATGCACACCTGGCTTAATCCTGGCTTAATCTAAGCCTTGTCTGTGAAACCAGGCCTAGGTAGGTTGATAACACTTCATCTATGCATTCAGGGCTCAGAGTACAATTCAGATTTCTACTTGCCAGTATTTTCACAAGGAAAAGGATATTGAAATCTTTGTGGGGACATTTTGTCCCGGTATACCTTGACTGACACACACACACACACACACACACACACACACACACACACACACACACACACACACACACACACACACACACACACACACACACACACACACACACACACACACACAGACAGACCTGAAGCCCTAAAATTATACTTCATTTAATTTCTCCAGAATTATATTTCATTTTGATCATATTTTTGAATGCAGATTTCTTTATTTATTTACCTTTAAATTACTAGATTTGATCAATAAATAATAAATGAATAGTAATTTAAGCACATTCCTCACATTCGTTCAACTTAAATTCAAAATAACTCACAATTGCATGCATAACCCTTTTAATTCAGCTCAAAATATCTTACATTGTGTGTCTCTGCCGATCTCTTGTGGGAAATAATATTATAACATGATATTTTTTATGACTCTAGCCTAAGGATGGCCTTATGGTTCTATATGGAGCAAACGAGCTGTTCCTCTGGGTCCCAAAGTCAGTTTCCAGTGTGCATTCAGATACACATGTAGACATTATACAATATTTTTTTATATTTATATTTTTTATTTTTTAGCATTTTTAGTTTGAATTTTGAGCATTTTTAGGTTTTCTAAGTGAACTGAAGCATTCCTTGCATTCCATTGATCCACAAGGGAAGGATTAAAAAATCAATTTAAACGTTTTTTTTTTTTTTGGTATATTCGTGGTTCAAGTGTGATAAAAGTCCTAGGGTCTTGGAGCCCTCTGAGGAACACTCAATTTTTTATTTTTTTTAACTTTTAAAAAATGATTTGAAATGAAAGGAAGGAACTCTAGGCCATCCAAATATTTGAGCTCTAGTATATAACCATGCGCATACTAACTGTGTTTCACAAGAATTAATTCCAGAGCTGAGTTACAAAAGGTGCACAGCTGAGTTGTTTCTGCAGTTCTACGTCAGTTTTTCTTTGCAACCTATTTTTTAATGCCATGATTGTCATCTTGATTTGAGGCAGACCTGGTCTAACCTGTTTGACAAGTTTAGTGAGGCAGTTTAATCAGCGCTCGAAGTTCCCTCGCACATTAACCTAACCAACCCATACTAGCCCCCTCTGTCTGCCCAAACAAAGTCCCCTCATCTCCTCAGTGTTTTTGCACCCCCCCCCTCATTCTTTTAAGAACATGTTTGATACTTTCTGCCCCCTTTATCTCCCCAGTCTATGTTATTTGTGTGTGTGTGTGTGTGTGTGTGTGTGTGTGTGTGTGTGTGTGTGTGTGTGTGTGTGTGTGTGTGTGTGTGTGTGTGTGTGTGTGTGTGTGTGTGTGTGTGTGTGTGTGTGTGTGAGAGAGAGAGAGAGAGAGAGAGCTTGATTCCTTGGTTTCTTTTGAAAAGCAAGGACACAATGGGGTCTTTCTCAGATGGGCTCTGTCTCCATTAAAGACCCTGGGAACACTGCATGGACCCCTCAACCTCCTCTTAAAGGGCCAGAGAACTCTCCATCCAAAACAACAGAGCAACAACAATCGCATGCGTTTTCATGGGAAAACGTAGGAATCAATTATTCATGAAGGTGAATCCCACCTTTATTACACTCTCCCTGCGTTCGCCCAAACAAACTTCAGCCATATTTATCATCTTCCCAGAGCCCCGTATGAACATGCTGTACTCTCTCACCCGTAGACATAACCATGAGAGCGACATAACAAACTAAACAAGAGATTAAACTCACAGAGCCACACTAAGTATTGTGCGTCTACTTTTGTACTCAATGTGATTGAAGTTTAAATGTCTTCACTTGAGCAAAGATGCTCGCATGGATTTGGTTGCCAAGCCATTTTGTGCTCGAGGAGTTAAAGAATTAGTTGTTTTTTGAAACATGTTTCCACAGATTAATATCATTTAGCATGGCTCACCTTCAAAACCTTGATGTGCTTTCTCGCTTAATTCAGTTTAAAAAATGTGCCAATAATTATAAAACAACAAGGCACGATAAAACATATTCTAAAAGTGATTCATGAATTTTTTGAATATTTTCTCTAAATAGATTGAACAGGTTTTACACAAATATACACTACAAGTTTAGATGACGTATTATATTAGTCAAGTCAAGTGTGCAATTCAAGTCACCTTTATTTAGAGTTTTTTACAATACTGACGGTTTCAAAGCAGCTTTACAGAGATAATGGAAAATAATGCAACAAAGTTAGTTTCGGCTGTACAGCAGCAGATCTAGATCACTAGATCAGATTACTGACACATTTTTTGAATAATATTAAAATCATTAAACTATAACACATGTGTGATATGCATTTGCCTAGATTCCGTCATGAGGAGTGTGGACTATCTTTCAGCCAAACTTTAACTTTAGTCATGACATAAAACGAGTCTAAGACAGTCTTAGTAAGATTTAAAGTAAGCGTGTTGTGTCTATCCTCAGCTGGCCGTGGGTTTGGTCGAGTCTGCTATAGGTGAAGGGGGTTGTTGTGTATTGGAGCACTGAGAGGGAGGGAGAGATGGAGGAGGAGGGGAGGAGAAAGACAGAATGGACAAAAGTTGAGTGGAGAAATGTGAGTTTGTCTGAAGGGGAATAAAGGCGTCCTGATGGGAGAGAGTTTTGGAGGCAAAGGGAAATTCTGACAAAAATACGCGTCGTGTTTCCAAAAATAACAACTGGTTGGAAAACTCTGAAGCGCTTTTTTGGTTGTGGCTTCACGCGCTTCAATAGCTTACTTCACGTTCAGGATTACTAAAAACTTTTTGAGCTTAAAAAAAAAAGAAAGAAAGTTTACGCTGCTTTTGGAAACAGATTTTGATGACAATTTTGGGGACGACCTGACAGTTTCTATTTTGACCTGAGGATTCGAGTTTTCCTCTGTTTTTCCTCCTGAAACTTGTTGAAGTTGACTAAGGAATCTGCCAGAATCGCTCATCTGTGGGAAGGTGAAGCGCTGGAGCGATGCGATGAGGATGATGATGATGATGCGATCTGAGTCCACCGTCACTGAGTCCCACACGACACCGAGGCCGAGACCAGGCAGGAGAATGACCGTGTCGAAGCTTTTCACTCTGTTACTCTTTCTAGTGCTGCGCCTCGGGGCCGCGGAGCATGTGTCAGGTACGAGATGTGTGGATTCAAAACTTTTTGAAGTCAATGCACTAACGTTTCAATCCTGATTGAATATTAGTATAATCGCTAAACAGTGGTCTGAAAAATTATTCGGACACTATATTTAGTGTCATTGTATGCATTCGAAAACAAGTGTTGAAAGATGAAGATAAAGTATATTGTGAGGTTTTTTATTTGAACATGTTTGTAGTTAAATATAAACGACATATCTACAACTGTGGTTACTCTGCATTATGACTGTGAACTTGAGGGGAACTTTTTATAGTCACATATTGTGACTAAAGTGTCCAAAAAAAACAAAAAAAAAAAAACTTTGGGGCTGATAGAGCATCTTTAGATCTCATATGTCATTGATGACAGAAACAAATAAACAGTGAAAGATGCTTGACAACAAATGATGCTTGACAACAAATGAGTTCAATCACTCTGAACTCATTTATGTACTTTCTTCTATTTATGTCACACCGGTTTTGCTCAGTGGCTAGTTTTAGAAGTTTGTGTGATATTATTATTATTTTAATTTTCAAAACAATGTGTCTGTTTTCATCTGACAGAGCAAAGCTAAATCCTTTATTGAAGGACGGGTCTGAGGTATGTCTTGAGACAAGAATATCTTATAGACTTGATGTTGGGCTCTTTTGACTTAGTAAGGTTTGTAAGAAACCACCCCCTAACAACACCCTAACAATAACATTGCGTGACCTTAGCAACTAGCCATCCTAGCAACCACCCTGCATCATGTGTGACTTTTGTACAACCAAGCATCATTTACATTTTCCTCAGGATCTGTAAAAGTTGTTTGTGACACTGTCTTGCACAAGATAATGGGTTTGAGTGTTTACCAGATGCAAACTTAAAGTTGTCTATGAGTGGCCCTTATGTGTGCCATCAAATTGAGTCTGGCAGATCAGACACTTCAAACTCTCCCATCAAATCTCCCAGACTGTGAAGACGGGCAGCCTAAACATGCAGCGTGGATAATGTGGGGAAGTGGCGACCGGTGAGGGAGTTCAGAAAGAATGTGACTCATGGGCCATGCTGAATCAGACAGTGGAAATGATGGATTGGGTTTGGGGCAAAGGGACGGATGAGGGGATGAATTGAATAAAATGGGATAAAAAGCCACGGGAGGAGACGGAGTTTGGCGGACAAGTGAAAACATAAAGGAGGAAAGAAAAAGTGATTTGTGTTAGACTGGGCCGATAATGGAGAGGTTAGTAGTTGTCTTTGACAGGTTTTTACTGATGAGAGAAACATTAACATTTGACAAGACTGTACAATATAGTGTTATGGAGGAAGTGCTATAATGAGAAATACAAGTCAAAAGGAAATCAAAATTGGCCCTATTTCCTTGCTTATTGCATTAATTGTACTACATTTTTCAACTTTTTGGCAACATATAACATATAATTGGCCTCAAACCTAGCAGACATGTCATGGACTAAAATATACAATTTTGACAAACTCAACTTATCACTGTAATTTATTGCAAAACTGTCATATACAGGCCACTTTTCATAATACAATCAGTTCTCGCTGGAAATATTATTCTTGTTGAATAGACAAGAATACAGAAGTTTCTTCTTGATGAATACACAGTCTCTAGAAAAATATGCCACATCACGAAAGTAAAAAGGATAACTTTAAACATTGATATTTAAAAGGAAGCCGCATGCACACAAAGAGTTGAGGTTAGAGTTGACTGACCACTTTCAGGCCATCATAAAAGGAGAGATGTTAGAAAGAACAAGTGAAGCTAAAAGCCACTAGGCGATAGCAATAGCCTATATATAAAAACTAGCTATGACATGAGGGTTTAGTGGGCCATATGTTTTGGATGCCATATCACACTGGGTGAAATAATTTTCATAGGGTGAAAGGTTAAGGGTCAGGGCAGTGTCCGACAGCTTTGAACATCCTAAGCTTGAGTTATTAACACTTTCCCGGCCATTGACGGAAATTTCAGTAATTTGTGAGAAAACGCTTCACCGCGATTGACGAAAATTTCCAGTTTTCCGTGTTTTCACTGTTATACAGTGGGGGTGGGGGGGGGCGGTGCTATGACAGATCTTCTGAAAGAGTGCTGAATCTCCTGATCAAAGCACAGGTGGGATGCAGGAACAAGCGATAGCAAATGTAAGCAGACGCATATGTAAAGTAACGCGATCATCAACATTAAACAGCATATAAATAAGAATTGCGTAATGTTACTGAATGAAATGTCGACCCAGGACGAGCTCTAGGACTTTGAAACTTTTATGGTGTTGTTGGACTCGATCTACTCCGCCTGTGTTTACTCATCGTTCTGAATCTAATGTGGATGTAGGTGTTTACAAAAAAAGTGATTTTCGCAGCTTTTTGCTAAATAATTTGCTAAAACTCATACCCACATTCAAATGTTGATAAAAAATGAATGTATGAAGCTAGAATTATTTTTTTTATTTTTTTAAGCAGAGGGTCTGTTCTTTCTTTTTGATATACTGCATGTTCAGATATTCGTACTGCAAAATATTCTGAGGGCCATGAAAATTTGGTGAAAATGATCAAAAAGTGGTGGCTGGCAACTTTTTTTTAAATCGCTGGCGGGGAAAGAGTTAAGCCGGAAGGAATTCGGAATGGGTTGCATCATCCGAAGCTAAACTACATGGATCTGGCTGGATTACATGCCTCTGGTATCTCTCAAGCTTCAGCTGCAGAGCTTGTTATCCACTCCATGCTGACAGAAGAATTTAAAACATGCCAATTCTTCAGGCAGATGGACATGCATGGAACCAGTGGAAAGTGACCCACGAGGCCAAGCTGATGTTTGACAGAGAGCTGATTTGCAGTCTTACCGTCTTATTCACATCATAAAAATCCATACGAGGGAGGGTTGTGTTTTTGAATGCCTCGCCTACAAAATCAGTTCTCAGACATACACTACCCCACTGCCATTGAAAAAGAGGTTTGTCTGATAAGTTCATGTGATTCACTTGCACTGAGAGACAAGGAGGTAAAAAGACCCTTAGACTTAAATGGAAGGGTCTGAGCCATATCTTAGAATAAGAACAGCATTGACACTTTGGGGTGAACTTGTAGTAACCCCTAAGAAGAAGGGTGGTTTTTAGCCCATGTCCTGGACTCAACACACCTGATTCAGTTTTTTGGTGAGACTACAAGATCAGTGTGTGTTAGATAAGGACCAGGGTTTTTAAACACTGAGCCCCACAGAGAAACAGCCTAAAAACATTTACAACACATTAGCCACCGCATAACAATGACCCTAGCAAGAACCATACAAAGTTATCTTCAGGAAAAGTTTTATTTTGAATAAAGTCATGATTTCTTTTAATCTTCTGATGGATGAACCCTTTCAATATGATGACCAGCTCTTCAAACACCAGCAAATTGCATGTCCAGAAAAGCACCATGTTTTTGTGGTCATTTACCATTGTAGTGTTTTGACGTACTTTGGAGCACCACTTAAAAGTCTTGGGTTGGCAGTTATTTAGCACTATGGTATATTTAAAAAGACCAAAAATGTGCTTAATGTATCTACTCTTCAAAGCTAACAGCTGAAGTGATGGACTTGACTTTACCTCTGACTTAATGAGTTTTCCATGGTCTTCCTGCACCGTGCAGGGCTGAGTTTCGTGCAGAGCCCTGGGAATGTGACTTCCTCTCTGGGGAAGGCGGTGGAGGTCCAGTGTGTCCTGCGAGCAGACGGGGTGACCCACGGACCCCTGGACGTGATCTGGCTGAGGGAGGGACAACCGCTGCACTTGGCTGAACTCAACCAGATGCAGGTCCCCGTAGATGAAGACAGCTGGCTGGTCATCAGTGAACTCAAGTAGGAATGCCGTCTTTATGTGTCTGTGCATATCTGTTTAATTTGGACTTTAACACTGCCATTCCAGTGAATTGGTTTTCCTGTTTCCTCTGTCCATGATTGGTGTTGGCACCATTACTTTTATAACTAGCGTGTTGTGTACATTATTATTACATATTTTGTTATTGCCTAATAAAAGAATTACGTTAAATCCTGAATTTTTGGACTAATTAAAATAAAAGTAAATAAAAATAAAACATTAGCTTATTAGAAAAAGCAACTAAGCTATAATGCTATAAATAGTAATATACTACTTTACTCGCTACTTCTGAATGTAATCTCATTACATAAAATGTCATTACCTGTAACCTCCAACACTGATAATACCCAGCCCACATATATACATACACATTTTTTTAAACAACCTTGTACTTTCTCTAAAGCTGATTGGTAAAATGGCTCATGGGTCCGATCCCCATTGAACACACATACTGATCAAACTGAAACCTGAAATTTACTTTGAGAGAAAAGTGTTTGCCAAATGAATCCATCAAAATGTGACTACAATGTCAGATTAAAAGCATCCACTTTCTGCTTACAGGATAGAGGAGGTAACGCTCTCAGATACGGGCTCCTATCAGTGTGCAGTTTACTTCGGTTCAGAGGAGACGTTATCCATTGAGGGGCACATCCAAGTAGAAGGTATTATCTTTCTTTAGTGTATGATACTTAAAATACAATGTTCTTTTTAAATTCACATGGGATTTGTGATGGGAATAAATGTGCAGAGAGGTGGAAACAAACTTTGGGAGTCCGGCCTGGGTTGAGACTAACAATAGACTGTACTGTTGGGAACTCCTCTATGGCACATTATTGACACATTTATGGATTTTCAGTCTCTCCTTTTTTCTCCTTCAGGTCTCCCTCATTTCTCAGTGGAACCGCACCATCTGTCAGTAGTGGCTAATGTAGGGCTGAGTCTGCACTGTGAGGCTCATGGTCCTCCTGAACCTGTACGGGTCATCTGGCTACAGGACGGGGCTCCTCTCAATAACCTGGATGACCCCATATCCCTGTCGCCCTCAACACTCAACCTCTCAGGTATTTGCCTGTCTTGACTTGACATTCCTTGACGCTGTCGGCGTAAACCTTGTGTTCCTATATCTCGTCTTTTTTTTCATAATCAATGCTTATTGATCACCCTTGATGTGTGTCTGCGAGTTTTGCAAATATTTAACCAATGAAATGTTGGCAAAACCTCGAAGCTCCACCTCAGTTTTGAATGACGTGCCACAGACAGTTTCTGCACCAACAATGCATGGGTAAATTGAACCGGTAAAGCATTTTCTTTACACAAACACTATGCATATAAAGGCAGATTTTTCATGTATTCGAGGAGCAGAGAAGAGCATCTTAGGCTAGCAATTGCTGTCTAGTCATAGCCAGTATTTGGGAAAGTTACTTTTGAAAGTAATGCATTACAAAATTGTGTTATTCCCTAAAAAAAGTAACTAATCGCACTAGTTACTTTTTTATGGAAAGTAATGCATTGCATTACAATTGCATTACTTTTTCTCATCTGGGCTGGGTTTGCTTGTATGTTTTTAATGGCAACAAAACAAATAAGCCTCAGGCTGAATGAAACGCAGATGCAGGCCTGTGCAGTAGAGGGCGCAGCTATAAGTAAGCAGTAAGGTACGAGAGGCTGTGCTGGATCGTGAATGAGTCACAACTGAACGCCAAGCGGAGTGCCTGCAACCCCCCTCAGCCGTGACTTATTCACGATACAGCACTAGCCTCGAGTACCTTATTGCTTTTATAAAACAGTTCCCACACAATACAAATATTAAAACCGAAAAAAAAACTATCTATGCAACTTTCATGAAGTAAAATCACTAAAAGCCTTCCTTCCGCTGGAAATAGTCCCTGACTGTAAATAAACAGCAACAGAAGTTACATACATTATTTCGCCAATAGATCTCGATAGATTTCGAAATGGCGGCAAACACTGTCTTTATGAGGGAGTCAGTCAGTAGAGAAGACTTTTATATTGAAAGGACTCAAACTTGTGATCACGGAGAACCAAGACCCAACTGACAGATGACTATAGGCACGGGAAAACCCCTTAACTGTTAAAAGAACAAGATATCGCAGCGGACATTCAAACGGATTTTTTATTATGAATGTAGGACTGGCCTGAAGGAAAATGCTATATCTACTGGGAATATTTTGTGTTATTCATATTTTAGGATATTCAAATTAATTAACCAAGCATTAATACCATTGATCAGCCCTACCAAACGTGGATGTTTTTTCCACTAAGAAACAAACATTGTTATGTTATTTGATTGATACTGTGAAGCTGCTTTGATGCAATTTATATTGTGAAAAGCGCTATATAAATACACTTCACTTGACGTAAAAAATACAATTTGGAGTTAAAAAGCTACGGTCAGGATTTACTAAAGACAAGCAGTGAAAAATTTGTGAAGAGGTGTGTTCTTTAATATATGTGTCGTCAGTAGATCACGCGCAGAACTTTCCTTCTACCATCAGCACTTTTTTTGGAATTGCGCTCTCACGCTAATCTGCCCTGTTTAGTAAATCTGGCCCTGAGTATTAAACTAAACCCATCCTGTAGTGTGTGCTGCTCCTCGTAGATGATGAAACAGAAAAGATACGGAGATACCCAAGCCAAATGTAGAGACCTGAGGCCTTTTGAATAAACTGCTCAGACTAATATTACAAGTTAGTCATCTACTTTTTTCTTTAAGACATTCTTTCTTTAAGACCAGTCTCGCGCGCTCACACACACACTCTTTGTAGCAGGCGGCTGTCTGGCTGTTTTCCAAATGGGAATCATCCTTTGAGACGCTGGCCTTTGCTTACTGGTGAAAGAGCAGCAGGAGATGAGAGGAAGGCCGGACAGGAAGAAAGAGTGGAGGGGAAAAAGAGGAGAAGGAGGAGGAAGAGGAGGAGGAGGCCTTTGAAAACCTGCCACAGCAGAGTGCCACATACAGCCTGTGTTGTTGTTCCAGCTGTACTGAGCTGAAGAGAGAGAGAGAGAGAGGGAGAGAGAGGTAGAGAGAGAGAGAGAGAGAGAGAGAGAGAGAGAGAGAAAGGGAGGGAGAGAGGGAGGGAGGGAGGGAGGGAGGGGGGGGGGGGCTTTGACTCATCATGGATAACTGACCATTAGTTGTGCATTCACATCTTTGGAATGAAACACTTCTGCTTGCACACACACACACACACACACACACTGGCTCGCGCTCATTCAAGTATTTCATAAACTAAAATGGAGGTTCTTTCCGTCCATAACATTCCTTCTGTCAGTGCAACAGCACAATCCTCACAGAGAGAACATTAAACACTTCGTAAAGCATTCAGTGCTGTTTGCTAAGGCGAGCAGCATTATTATTACCATATACTTATGGTCACGGGTTTGATAAAGCAACATTAAGCAGGCTATTACATTTTGAGGAGATGTGTTCTATTACATTTCCAGGTAATTAGGATTTCGACCTAACAGATAATACAACAAGGGGGAAAAAACAGAAATAAATCTGCTGTTAGTCATACAAAACACCTTAATAAACACATAGCAAATGCCCACAATACCCTATCATCACGACCACAAGTTTTGCAAAGGCACTCCAGTTCTGTTTTGATTTCTTTGACAGTAAAGAATAGCTGCAAAATTTTGCTTATTAAATGTGTTAAATTTGTCTTTTGTAGTGGAAAGGTCATTTGTATTGTGTGAAAGTGTATTATAATGCAATGACCTTCCAGTTTTGTACGATATGGCAAAACCATGGTTATTAGTTGAGTAACTAATGGGTTTACACTGTTAAAATAAGTCTTGTTTTCCTTCAATCTGTGCTGATGAAAACAGAGTGTGTTTTGGGGAAGGAAATAGAACGAGGTGAAACTAGATGTGTCTTGTGCTGATCTCTTTCTCTCTCTCTCTCTCACACACACACAAACACACACACACACACACATACACACACGCACACACACACACACACACACACACACACACACACACACACACACACACACACACACACACACACACACACACACACACACACACACACACACAGCACTTAGATCTTGTCCATCAGAATTTGATCCGGTGACCCTTGATATTGAACTTCGGTGGCCTTTCATCAATGGACACATAGTGTTCCTGAATGACACACATAAGCGTTATTTTCCCTGAAAGTGCGAAGAATGCTGTGTGTGAGAAAGAAAGCCTTCATCTGACATGTTTCTGTGAATGTCAGCATGTACAGTGTGTGTGTGTGTGTGTGCGCGCTCTCCTCTCCTCAGTGTTTTCCTTAAAGCAGAAGTAGCTCTTTTCAAATCAGCTCTTTTTAATTTCCCAAATGAATGCATTTTTAACCTTCAAATACATTCTGAAACACAACCACAACCCAACACAACTTTGGGAAGCACTTTAGACAATCTGTTGACTAAAGTAATGTTGCATCTACATGTCAACTAACTCTAATTAGTATTATTAGAGTATTATTAGAGTATTAGTAGAGTATTAGTAGACTGCTTAATATCTGCTAACTCTTTATTGTGATGCTAACAGACAATCTACTGACTATGAGTAACTTTAAACTACGTCAACTTATTCTACTAACCCAAACACTAATACCCTACTAATACTCTACTAATACTCTACTGAAAGATAGTTAGTTGACATGTAGGTACAACATTACTTATAATCAACAGAAAATGAAGGGTAACCCAACTTTGCAGCTTTTAGTTTTTTAGTCTCAGCTTTCTCATGTTGTTTCACTCCTCAACAGGTCTGAATAAAAGCAGCTCTTTCTCCTGTGAGGCGCACAATCGTAAAGGTGTGGCGTCGTCGGGCACGGGCACTCTGACGGGTAAGTGGGACGTCCTGAAGTGAGGGGCTTTTATGTGCTTCTAGGCGCTGTTTTACCTGCCATTCACAAGTGGTCCGCCAACACAATGTGGAAGACAGCTCACCATTGATTCCAGTAATATTTAATGCTGCAATAAGCTAAAACATATATAGTTCACACAAATACGAAGTACATTTCATTTATAAGGTGATGTGCAGTGGGAGACAGTGAAATTGGTGAGCAGTTGAGGATGAGTTGAAAGAGAGGGACAATGTAATTATTATATTATTAATATAGAGCTCTCGTTGCAGCTTTTTTTTTCTGGCAATAAATGTTTTATATATATCTTTGATCTTTCTGTCTAGTCCTTCCTTCCCGGCCGTATGACATTACAGCCGAAGATATCACTAATTCAAGTGTCCGTCTGTCTTGGCTCATGGGCTTTGGAGGAATCTATCCCATCAGCCTCTGCATTGTTCAGGTACCTGCAAAAACGTTCTTTTAATAGATCAATAACAGAATGAGTGAGTGTGTGTGTGTTTGTTTCAAACTGTAGTGTCGGTTGTCTTTGACAAGCCTGTGATGCATCTGTTTTTTTCCCAAAAATGTGAATCAGAAGCTCGCACCCTCATACACACACTGCTTAATCACGCTGTAGACTAGAGGATCACATTTCACACTTTAAAAGAGGCCTCGTATACGACTCACGTTTGAGGCCCAGTTCCCCCTATGTGCTGGGGCCCTGGTAGGACGTGTGTGTGTGTGTGTGTGTGTGTGTGTGTGTGTGTGTGTGTGTGTGTGTGTGTGTGTGTGTGTGTGTGTGTGTGTGTGTGTGCTTGAGCACCACCCCAAAGTGCCTGGTTCTAATAAAAAAGGCTCTTGTGTCTGAGCCTTCGCCCCTCCTCTGGTTACCCAAATCTACAGAACCGAATGCTCCAAACTGAGACAAAACACACTAACCTGAGGAAACTGAAGGATAATATAAAAGAAATTAGGAACAACGGAAAAGCCAGAAAAGTTGAGCATAGCTCAACTGACACAATACAGATTTATTCATGTATTTATGAACATGTCCATATGCAGTACCAGTGTGAAGTAATTCATTGCTTAACTAATAGGGGTGTCACAATATATCACAATACAAAAATGCAACAGTATGTATCGTGCATATTGACAATATGTATTGTGTAGTTCACCCAAAATAAAAATTACCGTGTGAGAAAAAAAATTCAAGTTTACAGAGTTTTAGTGTCAGTACTACACTGTTAACCCTTGCTGTAAAAAAAGGCCAAATTCTAACAGTATCATACCATTTTCCATTAAAACAGTAATATACCATAGAAAACAATGCATTCTGGGTTATATTTGTCATTTTCGAGAAAATAGCCTTACAGGGAATTAACAGCGCTCAAAGTGGACACTCAGAGTCTGTGTTCCCAATCACACCCTATACCCTCATTCACTATTCCCTACACTAGCTCACTAATAGAGCCCACTTGACTGAGTGAATGAAAAGAAGTGAGTGAATTGAGAAACCAATGAACACCTGATAAGCAGAATCACTGAAGGACAGAGAAACAAGAACAGAAAAAAAGAAACTCAACACTGTGTGAAACATTTACAAACCAGTTTAACATTATTTCTTTCATACATGTACAAAAGTTCTTGTTGAGAATTAACAGAGATTCAGTTAATAATAAAGTTTGTAGTCACCATGATGGAGATCAGTATTTGCTTTAGTTGGTCTCTTGACACTTGACTTTATAACATCAGTTTCTCTCTGGCTGCTGTGACTGAGTTTATAAAACACATTTGTTATAGCCAAAATAAGTCAAGAGAAAGTTGATCAGGTGTTTTTGGCTGTTGTGATGACGATGCCATAATGAACTTGGACATGTCTGATTCTCTGATCTCATCCTGTGTATGAGCTTTTAATGTATGTGTACTTCATATTCATCATATATCTGTGAAACTACAACATGAAATCCAGCAATATTATTGTGATCAGTTACTCTGAAGGATATTGAAATCAAATAGTGCATTAAAACATCTTTAACTCCTGTTTAACTCAGACACACTCACACTTCAACAATCAGCATATGAATCTCAACAATGGTGACAATCAAAAATGTTATGTTGCAATGCATGTTGGGTTCCAGGAGTCTAAAAAATAAATAGAAAAATTAATTCCACCATTGTTGCGATTCATGTGCTCATTTTTGATATCTCTGTGTTTCTATAAAAGAGTGTAGCTCTGTTCTTTTGGTTGTGTGTATATGTGTTAAAAATAATTAGTCATTGTATCTCATTCCTGTAGTTTCTCAGTGGTTGTAATGTAACACTTTCAACAAAGGATTCAACTCTGAATGAGATTAGAGAATGAACAGGCTATATTGATGGTTTTGTGTGACTTGAAACAGTTCAAACTGCTGTGAACAAGTCAAGAGTCCAGAACCCAACTAAAGCAAACACTGATCTCTGTAATGGTAACTTCAAGCCAAACATTTTCATTTACAACTTCTGTAGATGTATGACAGAAATAAAGTAATACTGGGTAATAATATGTAATGGCTGGAAGTCAGTTGTAGTTCTTGTGTTCCTCTATTTTCTGTTCTTGTGTTCCTCTTTCCTTTAGTGATTCTGCTTGTTAACAGCAGGTGTTCATCACTAATGCTCAACAATCACTTACATATTCACTGAATTATCTCACTGCAACAGTTTAAGATAAAAAGACACACCCACGAAATGTATTTTAACTCGAGTTTTAATTTAGTGTATTTTTACAGTAACATACTGTAGATTACAGTAAAAGAACTGTACAATTAACAGTAAAACAGTGTTGCCAGTATTTTACTGTAAAAAACCTGGTAAGATCTAACAGTGTATATTAAACTACTATATATATTGTTGAATATAATGTATAATAATCCAATGAGGGAATATTTGTGTCCTGATAATGCCAAATGTCTTATGTTACCAGTAATAAGAGGCATTCTTTTAAATATATCTAGTCATTGACAGAGTGCAAGCAAATTCATCTAAAATAATTCAGTACATAATAAACAGAATCATTAATATTTTAGTCTCTATTGTCCTGTGCTTTGGGTTTCCAGCACCAAGTCCAAGCCTATTCATTTACACACACAATTTAATACCAAATTTAGCATTTTACTCAACAGTACATTTTTTTTAACCTTTTACAGAATCATATGTCTTGGAGTATCACAATAATATCATATCATGAGTTCAGTATAAACAAGAAGTTTGTACAAACAAGAAGGTGCATGATAATACATTTGGCCACAGTGAAATTATTGTAATTCATAAAGCTCAATCAATAGAGGAAACAATTTATGTCCATCTGTGAGCCTTTCCAATATAATGAGCACATTTAAGACACATGCATCTAATCATATAGAGATGGCAATCAGCTCAAATGCAGAAATATGTCCGGTCACTGTAAATGATGGTTAATCTAACCCATCGTAGGGGAATTCACCAGCGGTGTGAGTCAGTAACCAGCACTGCTCTTTTCATTCTGTTTATTGACTCACTCTGAATCCCTGAGTCGTGACTCACGTGTGACTCCTCAGTCCAAAATGAAGCCCTTCGAGAAAATCCGGAAGAACAGCCTCTGCATTGAGCTCTGAGTGTTATGACACATCTTCTCGTTCGTACCGCAGCTCTTTCATTCACCCCATCAGAATACAGTACAATACACTTTACACAATATAAAGCATGACCTCTCGTTATGTCAAGCTTATGTTCTTCTGGTTGTATCGCTCTGTGGTAGCCACATGTTTGAAACATGTTTTCATGTGAGATTTTTAACACTGCCTCAGAGAATCTGAGAAAAATAGAAAAAAGGAGACACATGTTGTGTATACATGTATTTTTAGATTTATATATATCTGTGTGTGTGTGCGTGTGTGCGTGTGCGTGTGTGTCTGTGTGTGTATATCCATAGTGAAAATATTAATTATATGTGTATAATTGTCAACAATTTTAATAATTAAGATTTTTTTAACTGAAAATAATTTCATGCTAATTAGGCACATTTTATCAAAATTAGCTTACTGTAAAAAAGCAATAATGGTGCACATAACCTTAGTATAATTTTCTTTGTGCAAAATATTATGCAGCATATAATAATATTTCTATGCAACATGTATAAACATTTATTTATTTTTAAAATGTAACATCTTGGCAGTTTCCGTGAGATTCACACATTGTATTTTGTTGTTTTATGTTGTGTTTCTGGCTTGCATGCAACCTGAATTCTATGGAATTCTTGTAATCATTTTTAGTCATGCCAACAAAGCTTTTGTTCATTTATAAAGCCCAGGCTTTCTTTGTTCTCTGTGATTCCTACAGCCGAGAACGATTTGAAGCAGTATAACTCTAGGTAGGTGGTTGGTTATGAGGGCAGTTGGATGTTTTGAGGCGATGCATCGGCAGCATGTTCCTCCTGCTGAGTGAGGTGTTTTCATGAGTCTCCAGCTGGAGAGGACTTTATTGAAGATGTGTGTGTGTGTGTGTGTGTGTGTGTGTGTGTGTGTGTGTGTGTGTGTGTGTGTGTGTGTGTGTGTGTGTGTGTGTGTGTGTGTGTGTGTGTGTGTGTGTGTGTGTGTGTGTGTGTGTGTGTGTGTGTGTGTGTGTGTGTGTGTGTGTGATTACTAGGAGTGTGCCAAGACCCGCTCAGGAAGATGGCTGCATGATTATGTGTAATGTTAAAGGGGTCCTATTATGCCCTTCCACGAAGTCTTGATTTAGTTTTTGGGGTGTACTAGAATATGTTTTCATGCTTGATTGTTCAAAAAATTCATTATTTTTCAAATATTTTACATGATTAATATATATAAAAACTTGTATACAAAGCACACATTAAAGCTTATAAGCCGATCGTCTGCTTGGTGTGTCCCAGGCTTAATCAGGTTATTCTTTCTGCGAAAGATACAGCAACATGAAATCAAAACAAATAAATGTATGTTACATGTGTATATATTACACATGCACTGGAAAATGATTAGGTTTACATGTGTACCAACAAGGAATGTGACATAATTGTGTGTTTGCACAGACATATTTAATCCTGAAATGTGCACTGACACTAGCACTGGAACCCGGGGAAGGGAGAAGTGATAGAGGTCGCTTCTTCTTTGCCCTAAACAGAAAGTGAATGTCACACATTTCGCTCAAGTAATTTGTGGCTGTTCCCTGTCTGTGTCAGTGTGTTTCCAATGTGGAAAAAGTTAGTAAAAGTTACTTCTTCTTGCCTCATTTAAACTAAATAATAACAATAATTTTCCATAGTCGTGGGATGTCCATTCAGCATATTAACCACGTGAGAGTGAGATCTGTTGCGTGACGCAAACGGATTTTCTTTAATATTTTGCATATCCGCGATTTGCGAAAAACTAAAGTGTTTGATCATTTAAAAAAAAAAATATTTTTTACAAACAAACATTTATTGCATTTTGGTGTTGGGCAAAGTTTCTATATGTTTAATAAAAAAATTTCAAGTGTTATAGATGGCACTAGGAAATCACTAAAAATCATCTAATTGTTCAAATCCAATACCTTTCAGGTTAAAGCGTCTGGTGAAGACTCGGATAAGCTGATCTACAACCAGAGGGTCAGCGCACCAGACACCAGCCATCTGGTCTCAGATCTCGAAGCGTTCAGCCAATATGATTTCAGGATGGCCTGCCAGAGCAGTCAGGGTGTCTCTAACTGGACGGCGTGGGTTCCCATCAGCACCAGAGAAGGAGGTAAGCACAAGCCGTACTGGTGTTCAGATGGTCACAGTGTTACAGCGCAGTCTTCTGCTGGAGTCTGTAGAGCTTGAGTGTGTTTACAGTAGCTGGATGTGTGAGGTCTGTGTCCGCTAAACACTGGACGCTGTTTGACATGGACACTGTCAGGACGGGAAGAGCAGGGACTGAGAAAGAGACATGACTGAAGAGGTGTATGTGATAATGCACATTAGGCATGAGCCCAGAGTACTTGGTATCCATCAGGACAACACAGGAATGACTGAAATGCCGTTCCCTAATGTGCCTTTGGTCCTGAAGACCTGTCTGTGAATGTGCGCTGTGAGGTTCATGATGTTTGTTTCTGCTCTGGCTCTGGCTGTCTGTCAGCCGTAACTGTACTTCAGCTGTAGTACAGTTTTCCATGTCAGATTATCGTTGAAGGAGTGTTTGTAGAAGAGAGCGAGCTGGGCATATGGCTGATGGGTACTTTCCATAAATTGGCATTATGAAATGTTTATTTGAAACAAACGACTGTGAGTGCAGCTTTAATACACACAGGCAGACAGAAATAGAGACATGGGGCCTTATTTATAAAACGGTGCATATAAACCATTCTACATTTGATCTTACGATCATTTCTCAAATGTGCGTTCGTGTGATTCGGAGAACGAACGTACGCACAAAAAACATGCATACGCCTCTCTTCCGGATGTGAAATCTATCATTTGCGAATGATTTATAAAAATTGTGCGCAGCTGAATGGTTTCACATTGTCTAATTAATGTTGTTAACTTATAAAAGAGCGCCAGTCAACATCCAAACGCTTTGCTTGAGAACGGTGAGAATTGATTAGGTTTCCAAATATCAAGTATGTCTGCTTAGACCCTGAAATGGCACTGAGCCCTTTTCCACGGCAAAGACCGTTTTTATAAATTATGAATGAAGGCATGGATTTTAGTTCAAATCTGTGCATGTGCACGCTTTATAAATGAGGCCACTGGCGAGTCAATGCATGCACAAGAAGAATGCCCTTCAAGCTCCTGGAAAACACTATTCCTCAGTTATCGCTCTTTCATTTATTTTCATTTCGTTTTTGACTCCTTTATGTAAAAGAGATGTGTGTTATTTTTTTGTGAATACTTTTTCATATCCCAGCTTAAAACAAAGAGACAACAATAAATAGCCATTCGTAGGTTTATTCTTTCATTAAATAAAAACAGCTGGACTTTTTAGCACTACCACAACATTGATCTGTTTATTTAGTCATTCCAACATCACAGCAACATCAGCTCAACGGCGTAACTTTGAGGCGGAGCTATCGGTTTACCTGACCAATAACAGATGTTCGGGAAGTCATAGTCATAATTCTTGCAGGATCATTTGTGGATATTTGGTGGATACATTTGAGAGCTATGAAATGAATGTGGAGAGCATATTGTTCTGTAGCAATGAAAATATTTAAAAAAAAAGTGAAAGCGCCAAGTTTGTGAGTGCAGCGACGATTGTCCATCACTGCTCTATAATCACTCCGTTCCAACTCCACTCCGGGTCCACTCCGGGTTTTCCAGTACTCGCTCCAACACACACTGTACTCTTGGCTGCGCGTCCACTCACATCTGGTCTAGAGCACCGTGCACAAGGAGTGTGATACAAACACTGACACATATTATACAATATATGGACGTAAAATGGGTTTATAATGCCATTTAATTTTGTCCTTAAAAAGGTCTTACTTGTGATTCTCTCACCCTATGTCTTCTGCTTAACCATATTTTCTTTCATTCGACTTTTCAATCTCCATTGTATAATTGACGTCAGCGCTGTGTCAGTATGTGGGACGGGCGAGAGACAGGAATGATGGAGGAGAGAAGGAAATGTTTCATTTTTTCCAGGAGAGGGTTTTGGTCATGGTTGGCTGTAGTCAAGTCAAGTGTATTTATATAGCGCTTTTCACAATATAAATTGCATTAAAGCAGCTTCACAGTATCAATCAAATAACATAACAATGTTTGTTTCTTAGTGGAAAAAAACATCCACGTTTGGTAGGGCTGATCAATGGTATTAATGCTTGGTTAATTAATTTGAATATTCCCAACTGAGCAATCCAAAGGCAACAGTGCCAAGGAACCGAAAAACTCCATCAAGTGACCTACTGGTGTCCTAAAACTCCATCAGGTGACCTACTGGTGCCCTAAAACTCCATCAGGTGACTTAATGGAGAGAAAAAAAACTTGGGAGAACCCAGGCTCAGTCGGGGGCCAGTTCTCCTCTGGTGTTTATGAACTAGAGGCCGGATTTACTGTAACTGTAATTTGATACAGAATTTTGTTTTATTTTATCACTTCGGGGTGGGTACGCGAACCAGAATCACAACGTTTTATCTGTAGAGTGGGAAAGGGATCCTCCATAGGGAGAGGCTAGTTGGCACTTCAGCACTGCGTTGTCATCGGGTCCAGGCAAAGCTCCTAGTCAGATCTGGATGTGACCTGGATCCGGCAGGCTGCGGGGAAAACCTTGGGATTAACAAAGACACTATAATTAGCGTAGATGCCATTCTTCTTATGATGTAACGAGTACATCAGGATTTAAGGGACGTGTTCCCAGTTCCGGCTGACCTAATCTATGCAGCCTAACATTGAATTATAGAAATCTATAGTGTATTATGTGGATGCTAGGTCAAAGAGATGTGTCTTTAATCTAGCTTTGAACTGAAAGAGTGTGTCTGATTCCCGGACATTGGTTGGAAGACTAAAGTTTTGGTGCTAAATAGGAAAAGGATCTACCGCCAGCAGTCGATTTTGATATTCTAGGTATTATCAACTGGCCGGAATTTTGAGATCGCAATAGACGTGAAGGACTATAATGCGTTAAGAGCTCGCTCAAGTACTGCGGAGCTAAACCATTTAGTGCTTTGTAAGTAATCAACAATATTTTAAAATGTATACGATGTTTAATAGGCAGCCAATGCAGTGTTGACAAAACCGGGCTAATATGGTCATATTTCCTGGTTCTAGTAAGAACTCGAGCTGCAGCGTTTTGGACCAGCTGTAGTTTATTTATTAAGCGTGCAGGGCAAGCACCCAGTAGAGCATTACAATAATCTAGTCTTGATGTCATGAAAGCATGAACTAATTGTTCCGCATTTATTAATGAGAGCATATGTCGTAATTTAGATATATTTTTAAGATGGAAAAATGCGGTTTTACAGATACTAGACACGTGACTTTCAAATGAAAGATTGCTATCAAAGAGCACACCCAGGTTCCTAACCGACGACGAAGACTTAACAGAGCAACCATCGAGTGTTAGACAGTATTCTAGGTTATTACGTGTGGAAGTTTTTTGTCCAATAATTAGAATCTCTGTTTTTTCAGAGTTTAGTAGTAGGAAATTACTAGTCATCCAATTTTTTATATCAGCTCCGTTAATTTTGTGAATTGGTAAGTTTCGTTAGGTTTTGAAGAAATATAGAGCTGAGTATCATCGGCATAACAGTGAAAGCTAATTCCATGTTTCCTAATGATATCTCCTAATGGTAGCATGTACAGAGTGAACAGCAGCGGTCCTAGTACTGAGCCTTGTGGTACGCCATACTGAACTTGTGATCGATAAGACATCTCTTCATTTACTGCTACAAACTGATAACAGTCTAAGTATGATTTAAACCATGCTAGTGCAATTCCACTAATGCCAACATAGTTTTCTAGTCTATTTAAAAGAATGTTGTGGTCAATTGTGTCAAATGCAGCGCTAAGATCAAGTAACATTAATAGAGAGATACAACCACGATCGGATGATAAAAGTAAATAATTTGTAACTCTAATGAGAGCCGACTCAGTACAATGGTGCGGTCTAAATCCTGACTGAAAATCCTCGCAGATATCATTTCTTTCAAGAAAGGAACACAGTTTTGAGGATACTGCTTTTTCTAATATCTTTGACAGAAAAGGCAGATTTGAGACCGGGCTGTAATTGACTAATTCTGAAGGATCAAGTTGCGTTTTTTTTAACAAGCGGTTTTATCATAGCCAGCTTAAAGGTTTTTGGTACGTATCCTAGAGACAAAGACGAATTAATGATATTAAGAAGAGGATCTATGATCTCTGGAAGCATCTCTTTCAGTAGCTTAGTTGGTATAGGGTCTAACATACAAGTTGTCGATTTAGATGAATTAACAAGTTTGCAGAATTCTTCCTCTCCTATAGGAACAAATGAATAAAATTTTTCCTCAGGGAGACTACAATGCACTCCCTGATGCGATACTGTAGTAGAGGGTTGCATAGTTATAATTTTGTTCCTGATATTATCAAGCTTATAAGTGAAGAAGTTCATAAAGTCATTACTGTGTTGCTCGGAAACGTCTGTGCTTGAAGCTTTCTTTTTCGTTAGTTTAGCCACTGTTTCAAATAAGTATCTAGGATTATGTTTATTTTCTTCTAATAGGGTTGAAAAATAAGCAGATCTAGCAGATTTTGAAGCCTCTCTGTAAGCAATCGAGCTCTCTTTCCATGAAATCCGAAATACCTCTAGTTTTGTTTTCTTCCAGTTGCGCTCCATTTTTCTGGCTGCTCTCTTAAGGGCCTGAGTGTGCTCATTGTACCACGGCGTTGGACTATTTTCTTTAATCTTCTTTAAGCGCAACGGATCAACTGCGTCTAAAGTGCTGGAAAAGAGAGAGTTAAAATTTTCTGTGGCAATATCAAGTTCTTCTAAGCTATCCGGGATGCTGAGATGATGAAACTGATTAGGAAGATTATTGATAAAGCAATCTTTAGTGGCAGAAGTTATAGGTCTAACATATTTATAACACGGAGTCGGCTTTGCAGCCTTGGCTAAATGTAATTTACATGAGACTAGATAATGGTCTGAGATGTCATCGCTCTGCTGCAGAATTTCAACGACATCAACATTTATTCCATGTGATAGTATTAGATCTAGAGTATGTTTACGACAATGAGTTGGTCCTGACACGTGTTGTCTAACTCCAATTGAGTTTACAATGTCTTTAAGTGCCAATCCCAATGCATCTTTTTCATTATCAACATGTATATTAAAATCACCAACAATTAGTACTTTATCGGCAGCCAATTCTTTGATAAAATCTTTTGGTGCCCTGGTGGCCTGTATACAGTAGCCAGCAGAATTCTCAAACGTGATTTATCGTTCACACTATATATTTTTACATTAAGCACCAACACTTCAAAAGAAGTATATTTAAAAATAGATTTCGTAGTGGTTTTGAAAATATTACTATAAATTACAGCAACACCTCCCCCTTTGCCTTTTAGACGAGGTTCATGTTTATAACAGTAATCTTGTGGGGTTGACTCATTTAAAGTAATGTGATCGTTTGGTTTTAGCCAGGTTTCTGTCAAACACAGCACATCTAGATTATAATCTGAAATCATATCATTAACTATGAGCGATTTTGAAGTAAGGGATCGAATATTCAGCAACCCAAGCTTTATCATTTGCTCATTTGTATTATATCAGTTATTTATTTGTTGAACATCAATTACATTTTTTACCTGACGTTTTTTGAATTTCCAAATTCGGGGAACAGACACAGTCTCTATATGATGATATATAGGTGAAAGAGGCTCTATGTGATGGGATTTATCTGACCTTGGTGACGTGAGGCCGCAAGCAGACGGTCGGTTTAGCCAGTCTTTCTGCTTCCTGACCTGAGCCCCAGATTGTCATGTTTTAGCTCTAAGACTGTGCCATATTACTAGAGAGAAGAGCAGCACCATCCCAGGAGAGATGAATACCATCTCTTTTCAACAGGTCAGGCTTGCCCCAAAAACTTTTCCAATTATCTATGAATTCTATATTATTCAACTGACACCACTTAGACAACCAACCATTTAGTGAGGCCAATCTGCTAACTATCTCATCACTCCTGCGAACAGGAAGGGGGCCAGAGCAAATTACAGTGCCTGACATCGTACTTGCGAGTTTACACACCTCTTTAATATTAATTTTAGTGATCTCCGACTGGCGGAGTCGAACATCATTAGTGCCGACATGAATAATGATCTTAGAGAATTTACGATTAGCATTAGCCAGCACTTTTAAATTTGCTTTGATGTCAGGCGCTCTGGCTCCTGGCAAACATGTGACTATGGTGGCTGGTGTCTCTATTTTCACGTTCCGTGTGATCGAATCACCAATCAATTTGTTATGGTAATCGGAACGGAAGAGTGTTTTTTTAATCCGCGACTAGAGCGATCTCTCACGGTCACCCATCTGCCCTCCTGCATGGGCTCTACTTCAGCCGGAACCGATTCATGTAAAGAGTTCACTATGCTAGGCACATCCAAAATAGTATCTAAAGCTCTAGTACTATCCTTACTATCCTCAATTAAAGTTTGGATGCGTGTCTCTAGCTCTGAAATCTTCTCCGTCAGCCTGACTGTCTCCTTGCATTTATCACAAATAAATCCTATATTGCCATCGGAGAAGGCTATACTAAACATATGGCATGTGACACAAGTGACAATAACAGGACAAGACATTACTCACCGTTTGTGTTGACTGATTCTTACTTACCTGGGCTTTTATGAACTCAAAGGCACAGACGCGCGCAAGAAAATAAATAATAAATAAATGAGCGCGGGTGGCGCGTAAACACTAGCGTGCTGTGCTAACAATAACGGAAGCTAGTGATGTAAGGTTAATCTGAGATGGTGGGTAAACTGTATTTAGTAATATAAACAACTCGACGCAAACAAACTCACAGCAGGCAGGAAGGCAGACAGCAACTGTACGGGTGTGTGTGTGTGTTTATATGCGTGTGTGTAGGTGTGGTGTTGTTTTTGGTCATTAGTGTGTTTAGGGTGACGGACTCGAAGCAATTTGTAATGCCTTTTTGTTTTGCTGTCCCTCTGTTCTGCTTTTCTCAATCTTTCTCCCCACGAGAAATATCACAAATTAGATGTAGGTTATGTGTTGGTATATACCACGTTAAAATGTGTGATATCATAAACTGCAGTATACATATTTGCACAGCAGATCCATAAGACCTCTGTTATTTTGTATATTTTCTGATATTTTTTCCCATCCATTGAAAGTCCATGCAACCAAAACCACCACATACATTGCGTGACACAGGAGAATAACCCTCCATTTACCACATTAGAAGTGTGTATGTGTGTTGATCAATGTTCTTTTGGATTTGTGGGAAAGTAAATGGCGACAGAATTTTATTTTTGGGTGAACTAACCCTTTAAGGGATGTAACACATGAGTTCTGCTGATAAACTGATCACAAGTGTGCAGTAATGTATGAGAGAAATATATGAATTTAAATATTTCAGATTCTTCCAAGACTAAATTATCTGAGTTGCTACATTAATTTTATAGCTCTAATGTGTCAACAAATATTTCATTTGTGTCTATTTGAATCCCCCCACCCCCCCCCCCCCCCCCCCAAAAAAGAGCAAACTCTCAGCAATATTTTTTTAATCTCTTGCTCTACTAATCCTACAGATTCTCTTCGAGGAAGAATTTCCTGCTTTCCCAAACACGCTACATTGGTTTCTGTCCCTCCCCCGTTTCATGTAGCAGCCCCTGTCTCATCTGCCCTGACCTCACATGACCTTTGATTTATTCTTGCCCCCCAAAAAAGCAGGAATGAAATACAGACATGCACACACTGTGGGAAAAGTGAATGGGGCAGAGGAATGCTGTGATGGATTGGACAGGAAAAAGAGGAGGGGGTTTGTGAAGAAGAAAAAACATACTCTTTGCTAGTTTCCCAGAGTCCCACATTGCCCGAGGGATGAGAGAGAGAGAGAGCGAGAGAGAGAGCAAAAGCGAGAGAGAGAGCAAAAGCGAGAGAGAGAGAGAGAGAGAGAGAGAGTGAGAGAGAGAGAAAACAAAGCTGAAATTGGTTTGGCACTTTCAGTTTGAACGGATTAACTTAAACCTGTGAGCTGAACTTACATAATCATAATCAAATTTGCTCGTCTCCACCAGTGCTGGACAAGCTATAAACATAGAAAAGTTGAAGTAGTGGACCAGTTATTTACATTTACATTTATGCATTTTATCAAAGCGACTAACATTGAATTTCAAGATACACATTTACATTTTTATCAGTTATGAACAGCAGTGTTTACCTCATTATCTTGCTATTAGACAAATGTTCCCTGAAATGTTCTGTCTGGACTGAATCACTCCAGTATATCAGACTTTAAGTGCCACGTTTGAGGATGTTTTAACAGAGCATTTCTGATTGCTCATTTCAGTTGAAAATGCAATGTGAAATACAATGCAACAACAGTGTCACTGTAACTGGAAAATGTACATTATTTTGAAAAAATGCTGAGTTATTATTTTGCTACTGAAAATGTACGCAATTTAATGGCAGTTATTATTGGTTATTCCCTAACACTGTCATATTACAAGTGACAGTCTGCCACACTATGGACATGTACTAGGGATGAGTCACGATCTTCGAATAGTCGAAATGCGTTCGAAATTCGATCATAAAATAGCTTTTTCGAATAATTCCAATGTGTATTTGACATAATTGACGCAGCGACAACTGTCACAGATGGCGGAGCAAGGTATTTTCCTGTTGGGGACACAAGGTGTCACTAACATGCATGAAACCCCCTACTGCGCGATCTAGGATACCAGCGTTTTGAACATAGTGTAAACAAACAACAGAAGAAGAGCACTGTCGTAACCTCGTGGCCGTTAACTCTGCGACCAACCATGCAACAACCAAAAAACTCTGTGTGGGACTCGTTTAAAAAAATTAACAATGATAAAGTTGAGTGTAATTATGCCAAGCAAAGCTGGCATACCACCAGTCTACAACGACGATGCATAGCCACCTGAGATCAAAGCCCCTAGCAGCTTCATCCTCCTCAGGCAGCACCCAGCAGTCAATGGCTAGTTTCTTGGGACGTATGTTGGATGCTAGGCACAGTGAGCAGATCACTATGCTAATTTCTAAGATGATAGCTAAGGATATGCTCCCCGTCAGCTTTGTTGAAGGAGAAGGTTTCCGGGAGCTAATGAAATGTATTGAGCCTGAATACACCATTCCAACAAGAAAGACAATCACCACCAGAGTAGAAAAAATGCATGGTGAAAGCACAACTGATCTGCGCGCCCGTTTAGCGAGTGCACGTACAGTGTCATTGACCACGGATTCGTGGACGGCACTGACAACTGAATCACATGTTACGATCACTTGCCATTACATGCTTAGCTGGGAGATGCAGAGTGGCGTTCATCAGACCAAAGCCATGCCAGAGCGACACACGGCTCAAAATCTAGCACTTGTTCTTTCTAATGCTAGAGACCAGTGTGGGCTAACTGGAAAGGTCGCAGCCTGCGTGCATGACAACGCCAAAAACATGGTTTTGGCCAACACTAACGATCAACTTGAATGGGACTCACAGCCCTGTTTCGCACACACACTTCTACTTGCAATAAACGATGGTTTCAAACTACCAAACATAAAACACATCATTGGAGCTGCTAATCGCCTAGTGTCCCATTTCCATCACAGCACAGTTGCAACACACGCACTTAAGCAAAAGCAACAACTCCCGAATTTACCTGAGCATAAGTTAGTGCAATCCTGTAAAACCAGGTGGAATTTTGTATATGAAATGTTCGAGCGCTTACTGGAGCAGCGATGGGCCGTGTGTGCTGCCTTGTCAGACAGGAGTGTCACTAAGCTATCAGATGCACGCACCCTGGAATCGATACATGATAGTTGGATTGTAATGGAGGAAGTCTTACCCGTGTTGCACTCGCTAAAATGTGCCAACACTGCGTTGTGTGGAGAATTTGACGTGTCCATCTCCATGGTGTACCCGGTGACCGTAACTTTACTATCCAAGCATCTCAAAGAAATCCTAGGGGAGAACGCCAAAGTCAAGGGATTCAAAAGCACAGTGTCTGTCTCACTGGAAAGGAGACTCGGGCCTGCAGAAGTCAGCAACGCGCGATAGGTTGCATACATCGCACAAGCACCTGTGATTTGCAAAAGATGATGTAAGAGGCGCTGTGCAGGCCGAAGTTAGAGATCTCCTGTCCAGCATTGATAACGTTGGAGACACGGAAGGCGCAGAGGAATCGGGAGAAATGCCTACTGAACCACGGGCGGCTAAAAATCCACGAAATGACGCCCTCTCTGCTGCAGCGATTGCTGTCTTGTTTGGCGAGGATAACATCGAGCAGACAACAACAGCGACAACCGAACTCTTGCAATACTGCCAAGACATATGCCCACCAATGAATGCTTACCCCATAACATGGTGGAAGGCCAACGTGAAGAAATATCCCCGCCTAGCAAAGTTAGCAATCTCCTACTTGAGTGTGCCTGCGACATCTGTGCCATCCGAGCGGGTGTTCTCCGCGGCTGGACTAATTGTCAACAGGTTGCGCTCGCATCTCCTCCCAGAACATGTTGACATGCTAATTTTTCTGAACAAGAATATGACATAAGCGTTATGCTATGAATAGTTTACATTCATTGAAACGAATTGAAGCTCATTGAAGTTCATTGAAGCTTTGAAGGCTGCTTCCCAGAGCGCACTCTTGAAGTGTTGCCATCTACACTTATTATAAGGTATTTTGTTCTCATTTTCAATGTAAAGCATTTGGATTTGTTTTGATTTATTACGGGCTTTTTTTGGCAAGATCTGGAAACATGAATGATTCACCTTTTCCCTTGTGTTTTTCTTGCCCATACATGTTTAAATACGGCATTTACAACTAGTTGTTCAGTTCAGTTCAGGACACTGTACATAATTTTTTGTGAATGCGATTGTCTCTACCTGCATTCTTTGGGGAGTTAATTAGGCTGTAGAATGTGGTTGTCACACTAGTCCACGTGAATCATTGAAGTGTGTGTGTGTGTGTGTACAGAACAGGATTAAGCAGTAAAAGGTTAATTGTCAACTGAACTTTTCTGTAGTGTGTGTACGTGGCGTATTCTCCTGTAAACACAGCCCTGTCTGCATGAGAGAACAGTCAAAGAAAACCTTCCTGCACATTTTACACTGCGTGCAACCGCAAACAGTAAACAACGCAATTTGTGACTAATTGCTTTAAGACTGAGGTTCAGGCCTTGTAATGCAGCACATGTGCTCAAAGAAACACTCGACTCACAGTTTCATAGTCAAAGAGATCAAAATGCTGACTGAGGTTTACTGGTAAAACATGGCCTGGTGATGAAGATCAAAACTGCAACAACCCCAACAATAACTATTGGTCCTTCCAGTTTTAGTAACAGCCAGTTTCCTGTCCCCCTTTTTATCCTGGTTTCTGTGAACTGTCTGCTTGATCGTACTGGAAATTTAAAAGAAGAATGTCAGACAGGAAAGTTATTGAGAGAAGGTTAGGCTGTAGAAATGGGAGAGGAAGGCAGAGCGCTTTTGACAAAAGTGTGTTTTCACAGCCATGAGACACATGTGGAAACAATCAGACGTGAAACTCCTCCTGATAACATCATCTGAATGCCACGCCATGATCCTCAACGTCTCCAGCGCAGGGACGAGGATTTACAGGATGAAGTGACGAAGAATAAGCTTTCTATAATACCTGAAATGGAGAAAAAACATACTAAGAAAGTGATTTAATATTGAGCTTGATTTTTAAGAGAATTCTGTTCTGGGATGTTGGCAAACACACACGCACACACACTCACACACACACACAGACACACACAGACAGAGCTATTTCCAGCCCATTACTGTGGCCGTTGCCCGTGTGTGTTGTTGTTTCTGCTGCTCTGGATTAGAAACGGAGACGGCAGCAGTTCAATGAGTTTCACAAAGAAACCGAGAGAAAAAAGTAAAAGAGGCTCTTTGCACACTTTTGCAGAATATATCAAAAGTGGAAATATGATCAGACTGTAATGCAATCTTACTTGCTGAATACCGCAGAGAACACTTATACTATGTATTCATTTAAAAATGTGAAAGAGTGCTACATTAGGCCTTGTGCAATGTTTCACATTGTTATGGCATGATCACATCACATCACAAGTCAGTGGCATATAGTTTTCATCTTGGAAATGTACAGTTATTTTGCATTGTAATAATAATGAGTTAATATATCAATATAGAGGTCATCCCATTAAATCTGCTGGTAAGTGTAGCGGCGATGGACAAGTGTCACTATTGTGAGGCTTTGATTTTCTTGCATTTTTAGAGTTTTTGAAAATATATATTTTATAAAAAAAATTGAAAATAGTATTTTTGTGCCTTTTCACTTTAGCAATAATCTGCCAAGTGTCGTCTTTGAAAAGAGATCAAACTTCAGTCTGTGCTCTAAAGCATTCAAGATTCACCACAGTTTAAGTTCTATTTTTCGGTCTATGCTCAAAAAGTGAATAAATGGATTATAAATACTGAGCAAATACCATAGTACTATTTAGTACCATAAAATCCCCTAAAAATACAAAATATTAAATATAAAACATTATCAAACTAAAATATAGTACATTTATTTCATTGAAATGAAATATAAAAATTAGGTAATTTTTGACCGACACACGAAGAGCAGAAGAGGGTTCTATGTACAAAAAAACTAAACAAAAAGACATGACATTTTGTCTGTTATATTCCTGCATATAATGTATATGCGTGATTCGTTATTAGTAAGTGTCTTCCTTTGTCACAGCTCTCTCTCTCTCTCTCTCTCTCTCTCTCTCTCTCTCTCTCTCTCTCTCTCTCTCTCTCTCTCTCTCTCTCTCTCTCTCTCTCTCTCTCTCTCTCTCTCTCTTTCTCTCTCTCTCTCTCTCTCTCTCTCTCTCTCTCTTCAGTAAAATTCTCACTTTGAAACTCATTTTTGGGACACATGAACTCTCAAGTGAAGCTATATCTCTCATATGTTGTAGAGATGAGCCCCTAGCCTTATTTTCTGACCTTATTCAGAAAGGCACAGGTAATAGCTTCAAAACAAAATGATTTTTACTGAATAATAGGAAAAATATTCGGCAGACCCATTCACTACTTGTGTTTGTATGGAAGTAAAATAATGCCAAATGTTTTTGAAACAAAAAGCCTGTTGAATTGCACTACTTGAAAAAAATATGCATGGCATTAACCATGCTTGCATTTTAGTGCATTGTATTTTTAGGACTTTTTATTGGCTCAAATTCGACATGGTTGAATATTTAAGCAATTCAACAGGCTTTTTGTTTAAAAAAATTTGGCATTATTTTACTTCCATATGTTTTCTGGATAACAGGTGAGCCAGGGGATTATAGCATATTATACAAAAACCTCTAAATTTACTACACAATAATAAGTGATAATAACAATAATGTGTGAAAGAATAAGTGTAAACTTTATAAATTAAATGAAAGTGTGATCGCAAATCTAGCCGCATTGAGTCTCAGAAATTAGGGCATCTAAGCATCTTATCCCCTAATAAGCAACGAGAGTGTAGATGTTCTGTGTTGGTTTTCTTCCTGTCACACCGTTTTGATCATTTTTTTGTTGTTTTATCTGTCTTAGTTCCGGATTCGGCCCCAGACAATTTGACGGTTGTGGTGAACGGATCAGAAGTGTTCCTGAGATGGTCCGAACCTTCTGGAAAGATTAACGGCCAACTGCAGGGATACATGATGGAGTACAGTGCGCCGAGTATGGAACAGGTATTCCCGTGAACACTCACACACACACGTACGCACACACACACATACGCACACACACATTGGTTTTTATGTTTAATGAGAACTCTACCATTGACATGATGGTTTTTATACTGTACAAACTGTAGATTTTCTCCCCCTACACTAACCCTACCCCTAAACCTGCCCATCACACACAACTTCCTACATTTTTACATAAAAAAAACCCATCACAGTATGATTTATAAGCTGTTTTCCTGTTCCTTCAGACAAGGATTTCAGACATTTTGTCCGCATAACGTAGGGTTTACTAGGACCCCGCACGGGCGCACCGATAACAATCTTTTTGTTTACTTTTGGATTTCCATTCCTTAATCTTGGAAAAATTACCATTTGTTTTGGACATCGCAATACCTTGGTATATGAATATGGTTTCATTCAGTACCATTGTATTGCCATGTTATACTATCATGGAGTTCTTTTTGTAACAAAAGGGATTTTTTTTTTTTTTGTAAAGTCCAGCAAAAATATTCTGTAGAATTGCATCTTATTCCCTGTGATCTTGAATTAAAAATATCAACGACTTGACTTCAAACATGAAATTTGTTCCATTTCATTCTTTTCTGTCATTGAATAGCTGTGTCGATCCATCAGTTTACAGAAATCAGTGTTTCATGTTGACTTGAACATCTCATTTGCAGCTCTAGCGGTCCCACGCAGGTCCCAGCATGAAGAACATACCTTAGCTGGTGACCAGCAATGCTGTTTTTTTCAGCAGGGTTCAGTTGTTGTCAAATCGGGCCCTATCATCAACCACAAGTGTTTTTTTTTTGTTTCAGCCCAACGCAGTTTTCATTTTCACGTCCTGCTCCCACGTTGTTTAAATATCAAATGGGCATGGGCTGCTGGTCTGAAAACCAGGTGTGTGTTCAGGTGCATTGTTGGTGCGTTGCTATTTTGAGGCACTGAAATAGACTGCGCCATTGACCAACTGAAACCTGGTCTAAAGTCAATGGAGCAGTATTTTTTTTGTTATTTAAAGAGTGTGTTAGTAATATGCTCTTTTGGACAGCTGTAAAACCCAACAAGTTAAGCTAACTCATTTCATTTGAGGAAACAGATTACCTCAATTCATTTAAGTTTATAAAAAACAATAGTTATGAGTACTCTGAACTTATTTTATGTGAGTTTACTAAAACAATAATATTTTTTAATACACAATTAAACTTTACACTGCATTTAACACTGTATATAGCTGAAACTTCACTTTATTGAGTAAAAACAGTGAAATGACAAACTTTAAATGAACTCAGAGCACTTGCAGTTACTTCTAGCTCACAATATCACACACAAAGTCAACTCCAATGAGTTAAGCTAACTCATTACATTTGAGGAAACTTATTACCTCAATTAATTTAAGTTTATAACAAACAATAGTTATGAGTACTCTGAAATGATTTCAGTTGAGTTCACTAAAAGTAGATATTGCAGTCAAGAAATTAAGTGATTAATTAAGTGATTAATGAAGTGATGTTGAGCATTAATGATGAACACCTGCTGTTAACAAGCAGGTCACTGAAGGAAAGAGAAACACAAGAACTACAACTGACTTCCAACCACAACATTAGATGAAATCACTGAAGATAAAATATGTTTAAATCTCTGAAGATCTCAGAGGAGGATTGAACAACTCCACAAACAGCATTACCAGCTTCAATTATTAACCAATTTAAATTATGAGTTATTGAGTTATTTGAGTCATGCATCTACAGAAGGTGTTATTGTGAATGAAAAGAGGTTTAGATGAAGATGATTTATTGGGTTTCATTTAAAGACACCATGATAGTGGTCTGTGTTTGCTTTAGTTGGGCTCTTGACCCTTGACTTTATAACACCAGTTTTTCCTCTGGCTGCTGTATCTGAGTGTTTTTATAACACACTTGTTATGGCACAAAAGCCAAAAGAAAATGTGAGCATGTGGTTGTGTTTTGATGATGATTTATAGAAAGATGAATTATCATTTGGTGTCTTGATTTTATGGTCTTTTCTAGAGAATAATCTCTGATTAACCAGGTGATGTATAACTTGTATTATTCATTAAAAGAACTGTGATTCTGCTGTAAGGCCCAGTGTTGTTACAATCAGATTTTAAAAACCTCTATGGTATCAAGCTGACTTACACATACATCAAGAATCAGCATATGAATCTCAACAATGGTGACCATTAAAAAATTATTCATGCTGCAATGCATGCTGGGAGCCATGGATAAGGTTTGTATTATGGTAGTACCCAGCATGCTTTGCAGTATGAATAGGTTTTTAATGATCACCATTGTTGAGATTCATATGCTGATTCATGATATCTGTTTTAGTTTTGGTAATGAATTACATTTTCTGTAAAATCCTTCATATCTGATATTCATAACATTGCTAGTTCTTATACTGTAGAGTTTCGGTTTCAAATCAAAGTAATAATTTATTACCCTTTTAACCAGAGACTAGATTCTGAATGAGATTAGTGAATCAAGTCATTAAACGATGATTGTCATCATCAAACCTTGACCACCACTCCCAATCATATTTTTCCTTGAATTTTGTGCCATAACAAACGTTTGATAAACACTCAATTACAGCAGTCAAAGAAATACTTGTACTCTAAAGTCAAGGGTCAAGAGCCCAACTAAAGCAAACACTGATCTCCATCATGGTGACCTTAAACCTTGTAGTTCTTGTGTTCCTCTTTCCTTCAGTGATTCTGCTTGTTAACAGCAGGTGTTCATCACTAATGATCAATTATCACTTAATTGATCACTTAAGTACAATTATTATTCAATTATCATTCTGGGATCTGAAATGTTCTATAACTCATTCAGTTTGAGTTCTGTTTCAGTCATTCAAGCCACTTCAAGTTTTTCAGTATTATTTGAGTGCAGTGAACCCAATTTAATTGAGTAAATATATTGTTAGGTTTTACAGTGTAACAATATATTTACTCAATAAATTGAGTTCACTGCACTCAAATAATACTGAAAAACTTGAAGTGGCTTGAATGACTGAAACAGAACTCCAACTGAATGAGTTATAGAACATTTCAAATCCCAGAATGATAATTGAATAATAATTGTACTTAAGTGATCAATTAAGTGATAATTGATCATTAGTGATGAACACCTGCTGTTAACAAGCAGAATCACTGAAGGAAAGATGAACACAAGAACTACAAGGTTTAAGGTCACCATGATGGAGATCAGTGTTTGCTTTAGTTGGGCTCTTGACCCTTGACTTTAGAGTACAAGTTTTACTTTGACTGCTGTAATTGAGTGTTTATCAAACATTTGTTATGCTACAAGTCAAGGAAAAGTATCATTGGGATTGGTGGTCAAGGTTTGATGATGACAATCATCGCTTAATGACTTGATTCACTGATCTCATTCAGAGTCTAATCTCTGATTAAAAGGGCTAATAATAATAAAATTATTAGTTTTATTTGAAACTAATACTCTACAGTATAAAAACTAGCAATATTATGACTATCAGATAATATGAAGGATTTTACAGAAAAAACTATTCATACTGCAAAGCGTGCTGGGTAGTACCATAATACAAACCTTATCCATGGCTCCCAGCATGTATTGCAGCATGAATAATTTTTTAATGGTCACCATTGTTGAGATTCATATGCTTGATGTCTGTGTAAGTCAGCATTATATCATAGAGGTTTTTAAAATATGATTGTTACAACACTGGGCCTTACAGCAGAATCACAGTTCTTTTATAATGAATAATACAAGTTATATATCACCTGTTTAATCAGAGATTATTCTCTAGAAAAGATCAGAGAATCCAGACACCAAATGATAATTAATCTTTCCATAAATCATCATCAAAACACAACCACATGCTCACATTTTCTTTTGGCTTTTGTGCCATAACAAATGTGCTATAATAATACTGAGTTACAACAGCCAGAGAAAAAACTGGTGTTATAAAGTCAAGGGTCAAGAGCCCAACTAAAGCAAACACTGACCACTATCATGGTGTCTTTAAATGAAAAACAAATCATCTTAATCTAAACCTCTGTTCATTCACAATAACACCCTCTGTAGACGCATGATATAACTCAAACTGGTTAGTAATAAGTGAAGCTGGTAATGCTGTTTGTGAAGTTGTTTAATCCTCCTCTGAGATCTTCAGAGATTTAAAGATATTTTATCTTCAGTGATTTCATCTAATGTTGTGTCTGAAGTCAGTTGTAGTTCTTGTGTTTCTCTTTCCTTCAGTGATCCTGCTTGTTAACAGCAGGTGTTCATCATTAATGCTCAACAATCACTTAATTAATCACTTAATTAATCACTTAATTTCTTGACTGCAATATCTACTTTTAGTGAACTCAACTGAAATAAGTTCAGAGTACTCATAACTATTGTTTTTTATGAACTTAAATGAATTGAGGTAATAAGTTTCCTCAAATGTAATGAGTTAGCTTAACTCATTGGATTGGACTTTGTGTGTGATATTGTGAGCTAGCAGTAACTGCAAGTGCTCTGAGTTCATTTAAAGTTTGTAATTTCACTGTTTTTACTCAATAAAGTGAAGTTTCAGCTATATACAGTATTAAATGCCGTGTAAAGTTTAATTGTGTATTAAGAAATATTATTGTTTTAGTAAACTCGAATAAAATAAGTTCAGAGTACTCATAACTATTGTTTTTTAAAAAACTTGAATGAATTGAGGTAATCTGTTTCCTCAAATGAAATGAGTTAGCTTAACTTGTCGGGTTTTACAGTGTACACAACGCGCATTTACACACTCTGCTTATTACACACACAGGGACACGCAGCAGCACACAAACTAGCCAAATATTCAAAATAAAAGAATTACAATGTAAAATATTATTATTGTGTTCATAAAGATATGGTGGAATCTGACTTTTCCCGTAGATGGTCCTCGCGCACGGGCAGATCCTTTTGCGCTCTGGTTACACTATCAAATCCCGTCATGTAAATAGCGAATCCGCCATGGCGCGAGTGCAACTGGCTTTTAAAGGGAATGGGAGATGAGAGACTGATTGGTTTATAGCACGTTACGCCCAAAACACACCCATTACTCATTAAGAGAATAGGGACAACCTTTTAGACCATGCGCCGGGACCACCGACCATTTTTCCCGTCATTAAAAGTGGATTCAGACACACCCTAAGTGCACTTGCGCCCTGCACTTTAGACCATGCGCTTAGATCCTTAAAATAGGGCCCAACATATCACTGATTCGTCTGCATATGTCCATTCTGGCAGGTTCTGGTGGACACGGGTTTGGACACAGAGCTGCTTATCAATCTCTCAGCACCCCTGTCGAATGTTTCCTTCAGAGTGTGTGCGTACACCGGTGCAGGACAGGGACCCTGGACGCCCCTCCAAACCATCACGCTCTTTCATCCAGGTATGAAAGCAGACAGACGATAATCTAAAATACTCTCATGCTGGTCAAACATTTCCACTCAATGTTCATGGTCTCTTTTCTTGCAATGTTTTGCAGAAATCGGGCAATCCAGAGGTGAGTGACATGCCGATACAAGTGAGAACTTCCCATTGACTTTTATTAGTCTTTCATTAATCTTTTTATATTGATCTAATTCTATTTGTTCTACCCTAACCTAACCCTGAAAGAAACCTTTTTACATTTGTATGTGTTAATCAAGATGTTATTTTATTGAAGTGATTTCAGACATATGTGTGATTTGGTGCCACAAGAAATCCGGACCCACTCAAGATATGGAAGTGGACTTTTCCTTTTACTTCCCTTATTTAGTGCCCGTCTTGAAATGTTTACTGTTTGCTGTTGCTGTCTCAGAAAAAGAGGAAGAAAAAGACACATTAAGGAAAGAAAGGAACAGAAAGAAATGAAAGGAAAGCAGTTACAGAAAGAGCCTGTGAGGAGTTTTGTTGAGTGGGAGGCATGTTTAAAGAGAAACAGAGACTTTGGGACGATTTCTAGAAGCAACACACCCAATAGCAAATATGGACATCTTGCACTGAGGTCATTTAATGAGCTAATTCAACCAATGAAAAACTGAACAAAACACACACACACACACACACACACACACACACACACACACACACACTCACAGGTTACCATGTTTTTGGGGACTACCCATATGATTTTTATACCGTCCAAACTGTATATTCTCTCCCCTTACACTAACCCTACACCTAAACCTGCCCATCACAGGAAACTTTCTGCATTTTTACATTTTCAAAACACTACATTTAGTATGATTTATAAGCTGTTTTCTTCATGGGAACCAAAAAAAATTGTCTGCATAATGTCAAGATTTGCTGGTATTACTGGACATTTGGTCCCCATAACATAGGGAATACCAGGTACACACACACACACAGAGAGAAAGAGAGAGAGAGTTTCTAGCCTCTTACAGATATGCTTAAAGGCAACCAGATGACCATGATAAAATATTAAGACATGTCAGATATTGCTCTGGTGAGCATAGTGCAACACTATTTATTCGTGCAAGCCAGGTTTGAATCTAGCCTGGTGTCATTTAACTAAATGCTCTTGTTAAAATTCACAATTGTTTGTAAGGATATGATCATGGCTTCTTCAGTCATTTAAACTAACCGTGACTAATTAACAACAAGTCTGCAATACGAAGTCATGCATGTTCTTCTAATGTAAGGCTCACTATAACTAGCCACTGACACTACAGCAGATTTCAGACCTGTTTAAAATCTGTCCAAACATTTGCCAAGTGTGCATCCAGTTCTGACAAGCGAAAGGCAGCAATGGGCAACAAGAGAAGAGAGGGCAATACATGAATGAATAAATAAATAAATAAATAAACTAGGAGTATATATTTAGAGCCGGTAGCCAATTTCAGATTAAACTGGGCAAGTATTATACATTTTCCAGATCTGGTAAGAACTGTTGCTTCTACATTTCTATTAAATGAAACCAGGTTGTTTATAGAAACTACAGGAAATCCAGCAGCAGTGCATTATAATAATCTTGAGTTCATGAATGCATGGTCTAGCATTTTGCATCAGGAACAGAAAGCATGTTTCGTAACTTAGATTTCTGCGGAAGAAGAATACTGTCAAGCAAAAATCCCTATCAAACCTGACATCCGGGTAGAAGACCTGTTGAAATAGTGATCTCAGTGCATTCATTTTTGTAGCAACTTATGTTTAGAGGTTTTTTGATTTTGTCAGAATTTGATTGTAGGAAATTACTGACAATGTGAAGCGCCACACCGCGTTGGTTCGTGAGTAGGACAACTCAAGGCAATTTGCAATTAAATCAGTCACTATCAGTGTTGCCGGAAAGTAGCTAAATGCCATTAGATAATGTGCTAACTGTCAGATCTTTACATCCATTTTCTCTCCTAAGCCGTGCTCATATGCTATATTTTGATATAATATAAAGTCGATCGTCCAAAAAAGCTGTTCTGATTTGCATATTTTCTGTCAGACAATGGAAAAGAGCATGATATACAGTGGTGGTTGACTACGTTTACCAGCAGTCAAAATTATTTGTTGCTAGTTACTTTTTTTTAAGTTGCTAAATGTGTCTGAAAAGTCGCTAAGTTGCCAACACTGATCACTATTATACAGTATATGATACACTCTTATTCACTGTTCATTTCTCTTACATGGAGACTTGGTGAGATATTGTGATTCGGCCCATTCGTAGCTTTGTAGAGATGGAAAAGGAAAAGCACCACTCTTTTCTTCAAAAATGTAAAAATTGTCTACAAAACAAAAGCACAGACAGAAAATACATTACACTCAGAGGTTGTTATGCTTCCTGAAATCCTGTTTAATAGGCAGTTCGCTAGGTTTTGAAACAAAGCATGTTTTTCCTCTTTATACTCAAGTTTAAATGGACATGATTGTCTTTTTACATCAGGTCTCTCGAGTCCTCCGGCGTTCTCCTGGCATTGGTGGTACGTGGTGATGGCCATCGCCGTCGCTGTCGCTCTAGCTGTGCTCTTGGCTGTGTACGTGACCAGGCTGAGGCGGAAGGAGACGCGCTTCGGGTGGGTGGTGATGAGGCTTTTCCATTCAGTGGCCACACACATTTTCTGTGTTTTTCTTTTCAGGATTCTGACAGCAGAGATGTCTATGCTACTATTAAACTTAACCAAAAAATGTCAGGAAACTGATTGACTGATTAAAAATTAAAGGCTATTATGCTTTTTACATGGTAAAGTCACCTTGTAGTCAATAATGTTATCCATTAAAACTCTTCTTTGATCACCAAAATGACATATTTAAAAGTTGTTTCCTTGAAAAATGTTTCTTCTTGACTTAAAGGAGAACTCCGGTCAATTTTAACGTTGAGCTCATGTTTTTGTACATTTGGATTGCTGTCAGTACAGGCAAAAAATGTTAATGTTAATTCAGCCAGCTCACATACCTGTATTTACTTCCTGTTTTCGGTCGAAGTCCACAGTAGTCGATTGTCGAGTTACGCGCGCGATCATTGGTAACTGAGCTACATCATATCATAATGTCATAGAATATCATACTATCAGAACAGCACACAGCACCGTCATCGGCTGACAGCTGACAGTCTGAGTCTCCACTGTTGCTTAGTTACCAATAATTGCGCGCCGCGAACTCGTCAATCGACTACTGTGGACTTCGACCGAAAAACAGGAAGTAAATACAGGTATGTGAGCTGGCTGAATTAACATAATTTGTATTAATATCTTTCACATCTACTGCAGTCAGATTGACCGTGGTGACTCTTAATAACACCACTCTCATGGCTGTGCACTTGTAATGACAAATCAAGGATGTTAAGAGGCTAAAAGCAGGTTTAGAACTTGCCCCATTGAAGTCAACAGGATGTGAATTTTAAAAAGAGGATAACACGGTGTAGGCAACACCGATTTTTGTCGTTTTTGTCTGTACTGACAGCACTCCAAATGTACAAAAAAAATTAGCTCAATGTTAAAATTGACCGGAGTCCTCCTTTAAGAATAGCTTGAATGTAACTCGACACCCTTGCCTCATTTAGTATAAGCAGTGTCGTGCAAACGGCCACTTATTCTTTATATCGGTGTCAGTGTTTCTGAACTCCTGAAACGCCTCCATTGTATTCTTGAGTTTCTTCCGGGAACGAACACGTCACAATATTCCTCATTTAAATAATTTATACGCAGAATGAAGGGGCGGGCCTGGTTGAGTTAGTAAGTAGTGTGTTGAAACTGGCGATTATGATAAGGGCCGGGACATTTCCCAAACACGCTCGAAGCGATTGACCAATCACTACACACTGATCCAGCCGACCAATCAGAGCACAATGTGCTTTTAAGGACGAGGGGCTTCATAGAGACAGGAACTAAACAGAGCGTTACTGACAGACTGGGAAGAGACGAGCTCCAACAATGGAGAATATGTAGAAAATAATCTGGGTTTTTTTTAACATTCAAGTATGAAACCTATTTTAGTAGGGCCCAAAATACTTTGTAAAAGGGCATAATAGGTCCTCTTAAAGATAGAAACTCTTAAGATGTGATCCTGCATTGTTTTTCACACAAATTGTTCCATAATTGATTTAACATTTACTATAGTTATAACATAGATATATAACCTTAGCAAAAGATACATTGACTTAATAAATGAATGAAAAATACAAAGGGGTTCTGTTTCATGTGAAATATGTATATTTGTGTGTGTTGTACAGTGAGGCATTTGAACCCATGATGGAGAGCGGTGAACTCGTGGTTCGATACCGAGCTCGTCGCACCTACAGCCGACGCACGACAGAAGCTACGCGTGAGTTCGCTTTTTCTCTAGCCATATATGAAACTGTCTGATTCTGAGTCTTTACTTGCACATGAAGCTGTAACTAAAACAGTAACACCTGGTCAAAAATGGATCAATTAAAGTCTTAGATGGGTTTCAACTCCACATCTTAGATGGACTTTCTAGTTTTAGTTTTTACCAAACTTATACTGCTGGTTAAATTGTAGGTTTGAAAATCTCCCTTCTACTTTTACACTGTAAATGATGTCATGGTAAGATTAACATACTGAGTTACTGTAACACTATTCTTTTGCCGTCTTGTAAGCACTGTTATTTCTCTCAGGACACTAACTGTCATAAAATGCATAATTTCATGATGAGGTGAAGAATATATGTAAGTTAATGGTCTCAAGAGTATTTCATGAAGGAAGATCAGCCAACCTTGCTTCTGAGAACACTTGAGATGTGTTCACTGTTGTTTGGCAGAGGTTTGAAGGAGTTAAGCATGCACTCATAATCTGGCATCACATTTCACCCTCAAACTACTGGATCTATTACTGACAGGGACAGATTGACACTGACGTGCCTCAACATGTAGGAGCAACAAAACTGGATAGAAAGAGGGAGAAGTGAACCTAGAAACCAACAGATTAAAACCTGACAGAACCCAACACAAACATTATTGTACATCTATCTTTGTAAGGACATTAATTGACACAATGCAATCTCTAGCTCCTTAACCTAACCCTACCCATCACAACTAAGTGCCTAAACCTAATATAACATTATCCCTAACACCAAGTCTTGACCCTCAAACAGGCATTTAAGTGGTCTCAGAAAGAGAGGACCGGACAAAATGTCCTCTATTTACTCTCTTTGTCCTCACTTTGATGGTCTAAAACTCCCAAAGATAAAGTAGTTTTACGTACAGACATAAATAACCTGATTTCACCAAGTAAAAGATGTTTCTGGATCAACATCTTTGTTGATCCTGGAACAACATTCCAATCAATCAGGTTTGAGGGAAAAGTTTACAGTTTATGTGAAGTTTAGGCTTACGACCAGGGTAAGGTGCTTCTACATCAGTGTTATTCATCTATCATTTCCCTCTGATTTTAGGGTTAAGTTCTGAGTAGGGTTATAGGTTTAGGGGTTGGGATGAGGTTAGGACTACATTTTTGAACAGGATTGTTGGGAATGAACAAAATATGACAGGAATGAACAAAATATGTTGACCCAGGAACACATCCAATTTGCCAAAATTACACACATTACACACACAAAATTACAATACATATAAATATATATTTTTTTTTTTACCTCACCTGTGTCGTGAGAATGAGTTGAAAGTAAATGAGATGTGTAAAAGTATTTGCAAATATTGGCTATTTATTTATTTATTTATTTGATAGGGACAATGCACATTAATGAACATCTGCATTGAAAAACAAGAACAGATGTAAACATGCTGGAATATAGCCACAGGGCTAATTTACATCCGTAGTCCCCAGACAAATTACAGAAATACAGAGAGATAACATACAAAATGACAAAAAAATAAGTACAAGCACAGTAAAAGATGAACCACTTAATGGTCACAAAACTGGTTTGCTTTAAGCCTCACTTTGAGTTTAGTTTTAAATATAGAAATTATGGGACATTCCCTGACAGTGATGGGGATACTGTTCCATAACTTGCAGGCCTTCAATGACAGAGTATTCTGTCCAAAGGCTGTTCTTCTGAGAGGAACCTTACAGTCACCTCTAGCTGAGGCCCTTGTCCTGGCACCACTGTGACGCATCGGTTTAAAAAAGTCTGACATAGGAGGTGGGGCTAATCTATTTAGCACTTTTTATACAAAACAGGCATATTTAAAATGTTTAAAATTCTCTATACTTAATAGATTTTGCTTTTGTAAATATTACAAATATGGAAGGACATTGGCTTTTTATCAAAGACTTTTAAGGCATTTTTATAGAGTAATTCTATTGATTTGAGTGTTTTCATACTGGTCAATGTCCAACTTGTACAACAATATTCAATATGTGATAAAATCATGGAATGTAAAATACACTTTGGCAGCCCCAAATGGTATAAATTGTTGAATTTGTTTAAAATTTCGTAAATTAAATTTGATTGTGCTCGATATTCTTTTTACATGTTTTTTAAAACTTAATATGGAATCAAGGGTCACACCAAGGTACTTACACTACCGTTCAAAAGTTTGGGGTTGGTAAGATTTATTATGTTTTTAAAAGAAGTCTCTTCTGCTCACAAGGCTGCATTTATTTGATTAAAATACAAAACAAACCCAGTAATATTGTTAATATTATTTCAATGTAAACCAGCTGTTTTCTATGTGAATATATTTTAAAATGTAATTTATTCCTGTGATCAAAGCTGAATTTTTAGCATCATTACTCCAGTCTTCAGTGTCACATGATCCTTCAGAAATCACTCTAATATGATGATTTGATGCTCAAGAAACATTTATGATTATTATCACAGTTGACAACAGTTGTGCTGCTTCATATTTTTGTGCAAACAGTGATTCATTTTTTTCAGGATTCTTTGAAAGTTCAAGAGAAAAGCATTTCATTAAAAAATAAATATTTTGCATTATTATAAATGTCTTTACTGTCACTTTATATCAATTTCATGCGTCCCTTCTGAAGAAAAGTATTAATTTCTTTAAAAAAAACTAAAAAAAAACAAATTGACCCCAAACTTTTGAACGGTAGTGTAAATTCTGAGGCGATTCTAATTCTTCTCCTCTCAAAAATACACCCGATTGTTTTATATTGCGGGACTGTTTGGTGAACATCACACAAACTGTTTTTTTAGTATTGAGTTACAGACAGGATTTAAAAAGCCATTTATTTACAGGGACCAGAGTGGAGGTCTGGATGTCAGAAGCCTCTATACTGTAACTCTCATGCATATCTCAGTGCTGTCATGAGCTAGTCACCGTGATTTTGCCAAGTAAGGCATGTTCCTGGATCAACATATTTTGTTGATCCTGGATCAACATTCCTGTCCCAAAATGTATTCCTTACCCAATCCCTACCCCTAAACCTAACCCTACCCATAACTTTACCCTAAAATCAGAGGGTAATGATAGGTGAATAACACTGATGTTTAAGTACCTCACCCTGGTTCTAAGCTTAAACTTGACATAAACTGTAAACTTGTCCCTCAAATCTGATTGGTTAACTGGAAAGTTGTTCCAGGATCAACAAATGTGTTGATCCAGGAACATTTGGTACTTGGTGAAATCACGTTCACCGTCATGAGCTCAATCACTGAAACAAAAGCTGAGTGTTGCTCTAGAGTAGAAACGTCTGCATTATCTCAAGGTCTGGTATCTGATCCAGAGATTTCCAGGGAAGCCTGACGTCATGTGTTGTGCGATAGTGAGAGAGGATGGCGTTCATATGAATGTGAGCTTATTTTGTAGTAAAAGGTGGAGGGTTTATGTCATCTGGACAAGCTCCATAACATTTTGTTTTGGCTCTCACTGACTTTCCATTTTGATTTCCATTCGGGGTTCATTTGTAGAGCAAAACAATCTTGCAACATCATAGGGTTCTTCAGATTTCTCTTTGGCCACGTACATACTGCTGCTAAATGCAGTTCCCTATCAGTCGCTCACGTTCGACGTTACGTCGACGTAATTGAGATCACTTCAGGGAGCCCTATCATCTTCGAGTGTTTACAAAACGAGCCAGTGAACATTGGCATCCGCCCCCAAGATTGGTTTGCAGCGATCGACCTGAAGGAAACGTGCTTTCATGTCTTGATTTTCCATTCACACAGACCGTTTCTTCACTTTGCGTTCGAGGGGCGGGCATATCAGTACAAAGTCTTACCCTTCGGGCTGGCCCTGTCGCCCCTTGTCTTCACGAAAGTTGCGGAGGAGGCCATCGCTCCAATGTGCGAGTGTGGTGTTCGCATTCTCAACTACCTCGACAACTGACTCATCCTGGCCCAGTGGAGAGAGCAGTTGTGCAAACACAGGGAAATGGTGCTCAGCCACCTTACAGCCGGGTCAACTGGGAAGAGAGCAAACTCACCCCCGGGCAGAGGATCTCTTTTCTTGTTGACTTGATCAACATGACAGCCCGCCTCACAGAGGCCCGCGTCCAGTCAGTGTTGAACTGCATGAGCTCGCTCAGACACAGAACAGTTGCACCACTGAAACTTTTTCAGAGTGCTCCTCGCAACCTGCTCTCTTAAAGACGCGTCCAGACCTCTGGAAACTCAATGTCCTCTATGCGTTGAAGTGGAACCTGTTTGTTGAGTGGTGTTCTTCTCCCCAGGAGAACCCCAAACTTGCTCGATCAGAGCTGTGCTTTCCATCCTGCAAGCTGGGTCCACTTCCTGCAAGCTGTCCCTCCGGCCAGTCCATATGTGTATTCTCCACATGGTACCTCCCTTCGGGCAGGATGTGGCTCCGCAGCGTCCCTCTCCCCTGGAGGGGCACGCTTTCCCAGTGTTATCCAAGAGTTCCACTGTGTGGGTTATAACTGAACAGCAGTTGAACTCCCCCTACGCAGGTCTTCCGCCCCAGTCAGTTGGGGGTCTGAGAGTCTTGCGTAGGGAGCTGGATGTGGCACCAACCGTGGTGTTTTCCATAGGGATCCCAGTTACGTCGACATAACGTTGAACGTGAGCAACTGATAGGGAACGTCTTGGTTACAATTGTAACCCTCGTTCCCTGAACGGGAGACGTCACGTCCCATTGCCACGGCTGCTGCACGGCATCACAATCTCGGCTCCTCAGTGAAAAACAAAGGTGCGTGCGCCCGCTTCTTGTTTATACCAGCGCTGCAGGGCGGAGTGCGTAACGCGATTCACGCACACCAAGGTTCATTGGCTCATTCTGTAGACATTCGAAGATAATAGAGCTCCCTGAAGTGATCCCAATTACGTCGTCACGTCGACGTACAGTCTCCTGTTCAGGGAACAAGGGTTACATTTGTAACGAGAAGTTTTCACTCCCTCTATTGAGTGCACAGAGTTCGCTACTTCAGCAGTGTCAATCAGATTCTTCATTCAGAGTTCATATTTCAGCTAGTTCATCTGTGCTTGTGTTCTTGAGTTTGAGCTCGAGTCCTTTATCCTAAACGGCAAGCCAAAATCTTTACTTTCAACACACTTGAGATAAATATGTAAAGGCAAAAATGCTCCCAAAATAACAGAACTGAAATTTTCAGTAATTTTAGAGATTCACAAACTCCATTTGTCACTAATAAAAGTTTGCAGTGTGAATGAGAAGAACAAGTGGATTAAAAAGTCAGGCGCGAGGAAAAGACATGGACGTACATTTCATATTACATAGCCCCTAAAGGGACATGGTGGTAAAATAAAAAATGAGACTGGAGGAAAATTAATGAGTCAATGCTTTTGCATTCTCTTGAACAAAATAACAATAATGCTACAATATTCTGGTGGTCCGAGATCCAAGTGATTAAAACCTGATTAACAATACAATGAAGCAAAAGGAAATGGTACAGAGCCCCTAAAGGGATACGGTGAAGGAAAACAAAATTGAGATGGAGGAAAAAGAATTTGTCAGTGCTTTTGCTTTCTCTCGCAAATGTTTTGCGTTCCCCCAAGAAACCTTGCGTTAGCTCACAAAACCTTTTGAGCTCTTTGCAAGCGAACCCAAATTTTCTAGGCGGAATGCAAAACATTTGCGAGAGAAAGCAAAAGCACTGACAAATTCTTTTTCCTCCATCTCAATTTTGTTTTCCTTCACCGTATCCCTTTAGGGGCTCCGTACCATTTCCTTTTGCTTCATTGTATTGTTAATCAGGTTTTAATCACTTGGATCTCGGACCACCAGAATATTGTAGCATTATTGTTATTTTGTTCAATATTATTATTAGAATATTATTAAGCAAGAGCATTTTTTTTCCTGTAATATCTTGAATTTGACATGGGAATTCTCTGTTAGCGTCATTCTTCATTTTCGTACAAGACATTTAACTTTCAATCAAAAACGTAACACGATAAGCAAACCCTACACATAAGAGAAAGTTCTTCCGAACCACTTCCAGACAAGATTATCATTAGGGTTGGGTACCGTACCGAATTACATTGGTACTACTGAGTACCGATTCACATTAAATCAATCAGTGCCAAATTTCGGTACCTAAGAACTCATCTGGGCGCGAGAGTAAGACTATTTAAATATGAATCCTGGTGCGCGGTTTCATTTACCACACACACAACACACACAAACACACACTGAAGCACGCGTGATGCTCGTGGTGTTTTTCAGCCTCTGCAGTCTCACTATATGAGAACATGAATGCATTTCCAGAGCCGCTCTGAGAGTCACTGAAGTTCATCAGCTAAACTATAAAAACTATCATTATATCATTAACACACGGAAACTCAAAGGTACCACAACCTGTCAAAATAAAAATTTGGTTTAACTTAATAATATATTACTGTTGTACAGTAGAATTTAGATATCGCAATTTAATAATAATAATAAATTATCAAAAATCAATTTATGGAATTATCCCACTTTTTCTTCTACTATCTCCATGTTGTAATTTTAACAGTATAAAGCTCAGTTGTGCCGCATATTGTTTGACAAAAGTTTAATTTCATATAAAAGATCACTTAAATGAATGTTTTATGTCTTCATTTGATTACTAGAAAATTCACAACAAAACATTTCATAGAATTTAAAAAATATATATATTACTAAAATGGTTGTTTTTATTAATATTCAACACAGTCATCGTAGACAATGGCAGACAGCGACCAAGGCAGCTCTGGCATAATGTCAATAACACTTCTATAAATTGCTATAAATGAGGTAAACATGCCTAAAGTACCGAAAAAAGGTACCGGTACCGGTTAAAATGTGAACGGTACCCAACCCTAATTATGATGCATTTAGTGCCAACAGATATCACCTTTAACTCACTTTGGTTGATATTGTGTAACTTGGTGATTGTATTACAATACAAAGAGAAAATGTCAATGTCAAAGACAATATTCTCTCTAAAGAATAGGACTATATTGTTTGTACGGCATGATGTTGAAAACGCTCTCAAAGAGGCTTTGAAAACTGATGCTAATCTCTCAGGTGGCTCGTTCTTTTCTCAGTAAACTCTCTGGGGATCAGCGATGAGCTCAAACACAAGTTACAGGATGTGATGGTGGACAGACATAAGCTAACGCTGGGAAAAACACTCGGGGAAGGTGAGCGTTACATGACTGCTGTTGGGATCTACTGTATTGTCCGGACTCACGATCAGATCAGATAAAGGCTTGTGTGTGTGTGTGTACAGGTGAGTTCGGCTCTGTTATGGAGGGTTTACTCACTCAGGAGGACTCTGTGCTCAAAGTAGCAGTGAAGACCATGAAAAGTGAGTCAATAACACTCACAGCATCTCTGAAAACACATGCAATCATTTCCATCCGACTAACTTCTTCCCCCTGCTGTGTTTTGGTCAGTTGCTATCTGCACTCGCACAGAAATGGAAGATTTCCTGAGAGAAGCAGCGTGCATGAAGGAGTTCGATCATCAGAATGTCATGCGGCTTCTAGGTAAGTGGGGTCACACTTTCAGTAAAACACTAAACAATCTCCTGACAAACCTACAAGTAAGTTTTGCTCATTTCTCCTCCCTGTTGCCAAATACAGTAACAGTAGATGACTGTCACATGACACCACTCCTATTGGTAGTCAACTAATCTTCAGTAGTTTGTAGATTAGCTTAGACTAACTGACTGATATTTTAGTTAAAACAACGTATTGCAATTTTTTTTATAATCGTTAAGACACATTTCTCAATACTTTAAAACTCTTTACACAATTCTCCTAACCAACTTCCAACTTGGAACAGCAATCATAGGAACACTTCATAGAGGTCTCAAAACATTTTTTTTGTCAAATTTCTCAATTGACTGTAGTTTGTTACATAGTCCATTTTATATTACAGTACAAAATGCTTCCTAAGTTTTCCCCTTTTGTATAGATGGTAATTCAATTGAAATTGTGTTAATTAAATTGTGTAGGTGTTCAGACACATCTAATAGCTTTGATAGTATTTTATTTTTTAGACCTAGAATATATTTCAATATGGTATTACTGTAGAAATGTAGCGAATTTGTCTTATTCAGTTTTGTATTATGCAAGGTTTGGAACTTAAGTTTAATAGTTTTGAAAAGATTATGCAAATGTACAAATTGGTCTGTAGGTTCATTGGGTTTTGGTGGTGTTTGTGTCTAAGTGAGAAAAGAGGTGATGTAATTTGAAAGATGTTGTCATTGAATGTATTTGTGCCAAAGCAATGATAAAGGATCCAGAGTTTAGCCCACATAGACTGCTGTTGTGATCACTGAGTGAAGAGTTGAAAAAGTGACCTAAGTATTGAGAAATGTGTCTTAGAGATTGTAAAAACTGGGTTACACTTTATTTTACAGTATGTGTACTTACAGTGTAGTTTCCAATAAAGTACTGGTAATATAAGGTAACTACCTGTACATGGGTTAATATTAGGTTTAGGGCTAGGTTCAGGGTTAGTACCTAGTTATAACCAAGCAGCAACCATCTCTCTCTTAAATCCAACACGGAAGTGACTTAAACTGCAATTCTCATTTTAAGTCACTTTAAGTCACAAAACTGCAATAAAGTTGAGCATTCTAAAATGCTCAACTTTACAGCAGAAAAACAACATGTTTACAGCCTGGTACAAAAATTGGTTTTGGTCTATATAGCTAATTTTGCCCTTCATGACAGTTGTGGGGGGGGGGGTGCTCTGTTAGCGTCACGTCCCCTCAGCTAGGCCGCGTCGCTTCATAAGACGTGTCTGTACCTCCGTAGTCGCGTCTTCTCCTTGATTAATGGATCATCCATACTAACCCGTGCTTTTGCGTCGAGGTAGAACAGAATATTCAGTGTGAAATAATGCAGGACAAGACTTTTTTTTTGCATTAGGATTTGATAAGATCATGATAAAATGATAGGCTATGTTCTTTTTAGTAGCTTACCAATTATTATTGTTCATATTTAGAGTAAGGAGGTTGTTTAAATCACATTGATGTGTAGCTTGTCCTGCAGACATGAATGATCAGTTTGATGAGGAGAAGTGTGCTGTTACTTTACTGAGCCGTTAGACTGCAGAAAATGTGTGAAATGTGTTTGTCTGATATGGTTGTGTTTGTGTGATAGGTGTGTGTCTGCAGACAGTGGAGAGTGAAGGGTATCCGTCTCCGGTTGTCATTCTTCCCTACATGAAGCATGGAGACCTGCACAGCTACCTGCTCTACTCCAGACTGGGGGACACTCCTGTGGTGAGCTCACTCGCACCGAAACTCGGCAAGAAGAGAGATCTGGAAGAGATAGAAAGGGAAAAAGAGAACCAAAAAAAAAAAGGATTCAGCATTGTTAAACCTAAAAGAGTTCCCTTTAACATAAAAAATTGCTCTGTCATTATTTACTTGCCCTCATGTCACGCTAACCAGTATGACTTTCTTTGTTCATGCTGCTCTTTTTCATAAAAGCAATATAAAAATATTCATACATTCATGTGGTTCCAAACCCTTTTTGTGAGTATTGTGAGTAAAGGAGGACTTTTGAACTATTCAGAAAAAAAACAGGATTTTATGCTCAGATTTGAAACGTTGGTTCACACAGACACATCTGTGATACAGCCTATCATATCTAACACCAACGCTACCAAAACGCTTTTTTTACAATGGTTACACCATCGCTTATTAATGCAAACACTGTGAAGCAAGTCCGTTCACAGTGAATGATTCTGTCAAGATCAAACTAATGACCTGTTTGTTTTGAGGCACATTCTCATGGTCAGAGTTGGGAAACTCCTTTGCTATCATAAATTAAGTTCCTCTAAAGGACAGACGTCAGGCACACGCTCACAATACATTGTCTCAGGAACATGTTGTACCGCAAAGTGTTTTTTAAGGCCCACTGGTCTATCATTTTTGTTATTGTCAATGGACATGTCTGAGGTCAGAGCAGTTTCTGGGAAGGTCTCTGGCACCACCTGCCTGTCACACGAAGAACACACACACGCCTTATGACAAATGTTACATTACATTGGAAGATGCATTAGCTTTCTACAGCAGTTTGAAGACCAAAATCTTTACTGTTTCTAAAATATCTTTGTCTCCTGTGTGTAGTATCTGCCCTCTCAGATGCTGGTGAAGTTCATGACAGATATCGCCAGAGGAATGGAGTACCTGAGTGGCAAACATTTCATTCATAGAGACCTAGCAGCTCGAAACTGCATGTGGGTGAAATAAACACACACACACACACACACACACACACACACACACATTTGCTACTTACAGTACTACAGATATGGACATGCAATATTGATTTGAGTTTTTTTCTGCTAACCAGGTTAAATGAGAACATGAATGTGTGTGTGGCTGACTTTGGCTTGTCTAAGAAGATCTATAATGGGGACTACTACAGACAAGGGCGCATCTCTAAGATGCCTGTCAAGTGGATCGCCATTGAGAGTCTGGCAGACAGAGTTTATACCACTAAGAGTGATGTGGTAAGACATCGTCCATTTGATAAACAGATAAAGACTGAGAAAGAACTGATTCATGTCTTTAGTAGTGGACATGATTTTGATGCCTATTGGAGAGAAAATTTCAGTTTTGCAGCCATAGGCGGAAGGTGAACCAACTCCAGGACAAGGCTATAGGAGGATGTGCTTCGCATTTAAAAACACATTTCAATAGATTTCCTTGAAATTGTTTCAAGTTATGTCTCACCGCACAACCTCCACATCCCAAGCCAGAGTTTTTGTCCAGTCATTTTTGACCAAGAAATTTGACATTTTGTTTTTTGTAAGAATTTTTTACATGTTAAATGAACAAAATTTGGAATTAAATTTGGAACACAACTAGTTTAGGTTTATGGCTTTGATTTTCTCAGAGTTTTAGAGTAAAACATATTTTGGAAAATATATTTCATATAAACAATTTTTTTTTAAATTTTCCTATGTATTTTCCATAATAATAAACTTAAACTTCTATAACTTTTTTTTAGCTTTTAAGATTTTTCACTTTAGCAATAATCTACCAAATTTCTTCTTTAAAAAGAAATCAAACTTAAGTCTGTGCTCTAAAGCATTCAATATTTACAGTTTAAGTTGGAAATTTCATTTTCAGGTCAGTGCTCAAAAAGTGGATAACAGGCAATACGTTCACAAACGTAATTTCGGAAGGAGTGAACCCATCTAATCTTTCAATTAACTGCCGGAGCATATAAGCAGCCGCTCACCTTGTTCTGGCGTCTGCTGTTTTGGCGTCCCTCCACCTCCCCAACTCCACTTACATAATTTAGGCATGTTGCTTCCTCGAGGCTACAGACAGCAAGCCAAATACGCTTAACCTTATTAGCTTAAAGATTATATGGGCAAACAAACTTGTGAAATGGATCATAGCTATTCCATAAATATAAGTTAGTACCATAAAATCCCTAAAAAAAATAAAAAACATAAATAAAAAAATGTAAAAACAGAAACACATTGGATCATATGACAAATGTGTTTTGCCAGTATGCTATTATTATAGAGAAAGCAGATCCTAGAACAGCAGTTATGTGAGCAGTTGTTCACTCTGAAAGCAATCATAAGCAACAGCAGACAGTGGTTGTAGCACTAGTTCACACTAGACAAGAGCAATAAAAACAATTACAAAGTACAGAGAGATTCAAAACTGAGCCTAATGCAGTGGTTCTCAAACTTTTTCGGTCATTCCCCACTTTGGACAAGTGACAATTTTCAAGCCCCACCTGCCCCCATCGCGCCAACACAATGCTAATGAAATACGCAACAAGCTTTAAATGTTCCAATGTATTGAAGTAACAAGTATCAGTAACAAGTTGTATCTAAATACAAACTATCTACATCAAATAACAGCAAGTTCAAAAATAAAGAAAATAAAAGTGCAGCCTTGTCAAAACGAAAATCTTTTAAAGAGTCTGTAGCAATGTTCAGGGAAGAAGGAGGCGGGAACCGGCGAACCATCAAAATATAATTTATTTAAATAAAACAAACAACAAAAACACCGCCAGCAGCCCCTCGCGGACGACTGCTGGCTACCGAAAATAAATATAACTAAAATAAAATACAAAAACAAAACACAACTAAAATACAGGCCTGTTCCTCTCTCGATCATCAACGTCGTCGCTCCTCCTTTATGCTTCCGCTCCTCCGTGAGAGATGCGAGACCGGTGTGCTTCACAGGTGTTGCTCATTAGCAATCGCACCACCGGCCTCGCGCCGTTCTCTCACGTCCCTCGGCCGTCCTGTTCGCCACATACCCCCATCGCCCCTCACAGGCCGGGGGGTACTCACGAGCCTGTGCCTACTCCCCCCCCGGCGGCGGCGATCCCTGGGGAGTATGGACAGACAAACCGAGGGAAACGGAGACGGAAGCATGAGGAGCGACAGATCGAGAGAGGGGAGAGAGGAAAAAAAAATTGGTCCGGTTCCCACAACGCGCTGCCATCTGGTCCCCCACCAGCTAGGCGATCTCCTCCGCGGTGCCTGGCGGCGACGCTGGGTAGCCCTCGGTGGACGGCTCGACGCTCCTCCGCCGCCCGGTGGACGGCGACGGCTCTTCGGGTGCCTTGGGCAGACGGTAGGAGTCCCCCACTCCCTGCTCCTCCTTCACTGGTGGATGGCAGCAGGCTCCGGCCCACGGCGAGCGGCGGCGACTCCTCCTCTCCCTCCCGGATGGCAGCCGCCCCTCCAATACCCAGGCGGCCGGCAGCGAGCTCGACCGTCCCACCGGCAACTCACTCCAGCGCACCGCCTCGAGCGTCCTTGGCCGCGAGTCCCCCGCTCCCTGCTCCTCCCCTCGCTCGGCGGATGGCAGCAGGCTCCGGCCCACGGCGAGCGGCGGCGACTCGCGCACCATGCTCGATGGCACCGCGGATTCCCCACACCGGCGAGGACTCTCTGACAGCGCGTTCCTCCCTCTTCCCGGGTTTCGGCACCAGTGTAGCAATGTTCAGGGAAGAAGGAGGCGGGAACCGGCGAAGAATCAAAATATAATTTATTTAAAATAAAACAAACAAACGAAAATACCGCCAGCAGCCCCTCGCGGACGACTGCTGGCTACCGAAAATAAATATAACTAAAGTAAAATACAAAAACAAAACACAACTAAAATACAGGCCTGTTCCTCTCTCGATCATCAACGTCGTCGCTCCTCCTTTATGCTTCCGCTCCTCCGTGAGAGATGCGAGACCGGTGTGCTTCACAGGTGTTGCTCTTTAGCAATCGCACCACCGGCCTCGCGCCGTTCTCCCACGTCCCTCGGCCGTCCTGTTCGCCACAGAGTCTTTCTACAAAACAAAACTCAATGAAGTGGTCAAAATCATGTCTTACCCACTCCATGTCTCCAGACATTTTGCGCATATCATGATGTAGCCTATCATATCTTTCTCAATTTATGCTCACTTTCATAATCAACATTGATTAAATAAAAAAATATCATTAGCCTATAATATTTAAACATGAATATGAATATTAAATATGAAACTTCTTTAATGGCTACAACACATACAGTACAGATAAATTTCATGTCTTGTCGTCAGCCACAACATAATGATGTAACATATTTTCCAACCCAGCCCTCAGCCCCCCTCGCATGAAACAGCTTCCAGTGCGCCTGCCTGCTACCCATCGGCGCGAAACATGGATGCATATATCTATGGGCGCGAAAGTTTGTTCCGCTGCTATTTATATGCCGACGTCACGTCAATCATTATTTTTTTGGGGGGGGGGGGGGGGGGGGATTCCTGTTACACTTGGTGTCGCCCCCGGGGGTGATCGGTCTAATAAGTGGCAACACACAGCTATAAGGACGGTTTGCTCTCACACGCGCTGCATTTATAGTCACACACACACACACACACGCGCACAGTCACTCTCTAGTCAAATGCGCGGTCTTGCTCCAGATTCCAGGAGATTGGATCTCATTTGCGGCCGTCAAGGAGCCGCTATCGATATGCGGGAGACTCTCGGAACTTCCGGGACAGTTGGGATGTCTGGATAAAGATATAAAGGCATAAAAAGGAAAATTTCCTCCCGTTTGGCGCACCCCACTTGTCACGTCTCTATTCCCCACCAGTGGGGCGCGCCCCACACTTTGAGAACCGCTGGCCTAATGTGTCTTCCTGGTCTTATTGTGAATGATTCATCAGAGCATTTTATTCCAAAGATTCCAAAGACAGTTTGAGTCTCATTTGCTGCTCTGTTTCTCAGAGTTCATCTAGTTTATAAAGGTGCATTTGTCTGTCCTGCAGTGGTCATTTGGAGTGACAATGTGGGAGATTGCGACTCGAGGTCAGACGCCGTACCCTGGAGTGGAAAACAGTGAAATCTATGATTATCTGAGGCAAGGCAACCGTCTGAAACAACCTCCAGACTGCCTGGACAGCATGTGAGTATTAATTTCTCATTAATGCAATTATCTAATCAACCAATCACATGGCAGTTGCTTCAATGCATTTAGGGGTGTGGTCCTGGTCAAGACAATCTCCTGAACTCCAAACTGAATGTTAGAATGGGAAAGAAAGGTGATTTAAGCCATTTTGAGCGTGGCATGGTTGTTGGTGCCAGACGGGCCAGTCTGAGTATTTCACAATCTGCTCAGTTACTGGATTTTCACGCACAAATATTTCTAGGGTTTACAAAGAATGGTGTGAAAAGGGAAAAACATCCAGTATGCGGCAGTCCTCTGGGCGAAAATGCCTTGTTGATGCTAGAGGTCAGAGGAGAATGGGCGGACTGATTCAAGCTGATAGAAGAGCAACTTTGACTGAAATAACCACTCGTTACAACCGAGGTATGCAGCAAAGCATTTGTGAAGCCACAACACGCACAACCTTGAGGCGGATGGGCTACAACAGCAGAAGACCCCACCGGGAACCACTCATCTCCACTAAAAATAGGAAAAAGAGGCTACAATTTGCAAGAGCTCACCAAAATTGGACAGTTGAAGACTGGAAAAATGTTGCCTGGTCTGATGAGTCTCGATTTCTGTTGAGACATTCAGATGGTAGAGTCAGAATTTGGCGTAAACAGAATGAGAACATGGATCCATCATGCCTTGTTACCACTGTGCAGGCTGGTGGTGGTGGTGTATTGGTGTGAGGGATGTTTTCTTGGCACACTTTAGGCCCCTTAGTGCCAAATGGGCATCGTTTAAATGCCACGGCCTACCTGAGCATTGTTTCTGACCATGTCCATCCCTTTATGGCCACCATGTACCCATCCTCTGATGGCTACTTCCAGCAGGATAATGCACCATGTCACAAAGCTTGAATCATTTCAAATTTGTTTCTTGAACATGACAATGAGTTCACTGTACTAAAATGGCCCCCACAGTCACCAGATCTCAACCCAATAGAGCATCTTTGGGATGTGGTGGAACGGGAGCTTCGTGCCCTGGATGTGTATCCCACAAATCTCCATCAACTGCAAGATGCTATCCTATCAATATGGGCCAACATTTCTAAAGAATGCTTTCAGCACCTTGTTGAATCAATGCCACGTAGAATTAAGGCAGTTCTGAAGGTGAAAGGGGGTCAAACACAGTATTAGTATGGTGTTCCTAATAATCCTTTAGGTGAGTGTATATATATATATATATATATATATATATATATATATATATATATATTTAGGTTAAATGTGTTTGCACATGTGATATCAGGAAGCAGCATAATACACACATGACGAGAGGGAGGTGACAGTGGTGCATAAATCGAGTAACTCTCCCACTTCTGCTAGTTTTACTGAGATTTCTTATCCTGTGCAAATTGGATATTATTATTACAGACGTCCTGTGCTAAAATGACATGACTCTCTCTAATGTTGTAAAACCAATTCCGTCCGAATAGGGCTTATCACTATTGTATTACAGTGCTCTGCCCAATATGCAGTTTAAAAACACAAACACTAGAACCGGTACTGATTAAGAACTGGCTCTTGATTCTCAGCCCTGCTCATGTGCTATATTACAAGTCTTATAAAGTCAAACCAGAGCATTGTGTGAGGAAAAGACCAAAATTCAAGTTTTTTTTTTTTTTTTAATGAAAACCATCCCCTCTACCACTGCTCTCAAATATTTTTCATGTTATACAACATTGATGTTTGACGCCCTTGACATCAATGTGTCTCTGTTTGTTTTCCACAGCTATTCCCTGATGTTTTCCTGCTGGCTCTTGAGCCCGAAGGATAGACCGAGCTTCGAGATCTTGTGCGGGGAGCTGGAAAAGGTCCTGGAAGATCTTCCGAGCCAAGACCCGGATGAGATACTCTATGTCAATATGGAGGAGACCTCTGGAGAGCTGGGGGCCGTGGGGGGCCGTGACCCCATAACGGGGGGTGTCCCCTGTGTCCTCGGGGCCCTGAAGGGTTCGGGCTCTGTGGCCACTGTCGAAGTCCACCACCCCAGCCGGTACGTGATCTGCCCCCAACATGAGAACCAGCGCCTGCTCAACGCAGACTCCCTGGAGAGCCTGAACCTCACGGGCTCCGCACCCGTCCCGCTACTGCAGCCCTCGTCCTGCTCCACTCCAGTGCCGGCCTCTGAGACTCAGTCCTCAGAGGAAAGAGATGAAAAGAAGAAAGTGCCCTGGCAGGGATGATGCTGCCTAGACTGCTGAGCTGTTGCTCCTACCCCATCACTTTGCACAGACACTCCACACACTCCACATTTAAATATGTAAATATGTTTTTCTTTGCATTCCAAATTGTCCTTTCTGTTCAGTGTAGGTTAAAAGAAGTCATAATCAACTTTTCACTGTGTCGTAACCAGAAAAGATGTGATAAGTTTCCAGTTACAAAGTAATTGTCTGTGCGCAGCAACAAAACAAAATTGCTGCTCACTGGCATATTTAGCAGTGTTTGCTTACTGTTTCTGATACTTGGGGGTTAGGAATTTGAACACCCCCTACTATTTGAACCGCTACTTTTCAAAGAGACACAACTTTGGAGAGTTACTCAGACTTGCATTGAAGGAGAGGCCTGAGCCATATCTTGCGATTGAGGCTTGATAACCACGTCACACACTAGTAAATATGGAAATGCTACTCTACTTGCTGTGGTAGGGCTACGACAACAAAACAGAAACTAAACATCAGCAGCAAATCTTGTTGCATGCTTTGATCACATCACAACTGGTTAGGACATGGTGTTGGACTCCAAAACGTTCAGACATTCAGCACCCCTACTGCAGCCTTATGACACTGATATCAGTCAACTGGGATCTGACCAGTGAAAGCCCTTACTGTAAGGTCTAAGCTTCTGCTGCTGATATTGTTCACACCAACTCAGGAGGTGATTGGATTCACAATCACCAATGACACCAAGATAGCTTGACACTGCCACTCTGTAGACTGGGATGGAACTGGTCAAAGACTGAATCTGTGTCTTTGACATAAACTCTCTGAAGTCTCCTGACCAGCATCTTTTTCCAAAGAAACACATGGAGGATGATGAGTACATTCCATGTTTGGTCTAACATGTCAAACCGAATCCTCAGTGAGTACGTACGTGACCTGGAGACACACTCGCGCTAACCTACGCGTTAGCGTACATTTTGATATCTCTAAAAGGTTTTCTGAGTCAACAGGGTTGTTTTTTATACATTGATTTGAGACCAATTTTGTGGTTTCTGTCAAGATTCACATGTTTAGAGGAGTAGACTTGACTAAGGTCTTTGCTTCTCAGAGACCCTGCCCCAGACTCAAGCACAGTATATATATTTTTTGTTTCCTAATGTTTTTTTTTGTAAATTTGATATTTTGCACTAATCAATTTTTTTGTCTGTGTAATGTTTGTTTATCTTTTGTTTATGCATTTTTTTATCTGATATGGACATTTAGACATTGTATGAAAATATTTACCATAATATTATCATATTATGATAAAAAAAAACATTTTTTTAAACAGTTTCCAAATAAGGTCAAATGCTGATGACATTTAGCTGATTGTTATTTTGCCATTTTATCTGCTAAAAATTGTCTTTTGTTAAAGTCATTTCTTCCACTCAGCCTTTAATCTAATCTGAAATTTAAATAAGTTAATTAAATCATTTTTCATTATAGAACCAATGTTTGAAAAAAGATGTAATGGTAATTTTTTTATGGATGTATGTGGTACTAGTAAGATTAACAGAGGTACTTTAAGCCACAATGCTTTTGCTACATACAGCATTTGATGACGAATGATATACTATCTAAATGATGTTCATGTATGCCAGTGCACAGTTGGAATCATCTATGTAACATTTTTGCTGTCTGCACACCTTTTAGTGTATGATATATTGGTACAACATTAACTTGACAGCACAAAAATCCCCTGCAAAATTTTGTCAGTCACCTTTTTTGTATATTTGCATGCTCATATTTCCAGCACATTTTCTTTCATCATGTGGAACACTGTTCAAATATATGGATTTGAAGTGTCTCATCTGACCTCAGCTGAAGAGGACAAATTGAAAACCCTTTTTGCATGTGGTATTTCAATGCAAAAACCTGCATCTTATTCGCTAACTATCAGCAGTCTAGCAGCAAGCCGGATCCGCTCTGAAACAGTGCTGTGAGTTGCTCAATGAAACAATGCTGGGAGTAGCTCAATGAAACAGTGCTGTGCTGTGCGTAGTTCAGTTTCAATTCAGTGTCATGTGTTGTTCACACAGACAGTCCTTTTCCCAGGTAAATTACACTCATTATACACTGTGCTTTATTCACAAATACTCAGCCCTATTTGCCCAGTGCAGTTAACATTGCACTATTACCGTCCACAAAAACAAAATTGTATTTAATATTACTTTTAATATTCTGTTGATTGTCAGTAAATCAGCCAATGAGGATCAAATGGTGGGGAAAATAATTATAAATGGGCAATTTTTATGTAACTAAAAGTGCAGTGACAGAAGTACAAATATTGTTTTATCAAAATATGAATTCATAGACAGAAGCACGCACTTCTAAGTGCCTTTGAAAGCCAGTATTTTGCCTTAAAATGGCTGTTATGGTGCACAAATATTTTTAAAGATTTTTAAAAAGCTTTAGGTTTATATGTCTAATGTTGTCTAGATAACATCATTGTCATTATTGTGATTTTGATACGCTTTGTTTTCAAATAAATACTACCTGCACAGTTGAGGATTTGTGTTTGTGTGTGTGTGTTGTTATAATGATTGCACAGTTAATATAAAAAAAGACTTGATATTGAGTGTAACAACTCACGGACACTGATCATAACATCAATTTATGGAAATATGAATATTTGTATAATATACAAAGGAATATAGCAGAACTGGAGAACACAATGGTAAATTTATTTACGAAGGCAGCAGGATTAAGGCATACATTTGGTGAAGGTGCATGGTGACAGTGCTAGACCGAACGGAAGAACCCTGTTTTGGTAAGCCTTTCCCCCGAAAGCAAACCTTAGAAACTTCCTGTGCTGCGGAAGGATGGAAATATGGAAGTACGCATCCTTTAGATCTATCGTTACAAACCAGTCCTCGGACCTGATTTGACTTACGATAATAGGTATGGTCAACATTTTGAACCTGTATCTCCTCAGAGACCGGTTCAATACCCTGAGATCTAAAATGGGACGTAAACCCCCATCCTTCTTGGGAACTATGAAGTACCGGCTGTATGACCAGTGTGTGCACGACCCCGTTGAATCTTGGTGGGCGATTTTCGAACTGGATTCTTTAGCCCTTCTCTATTATTTGCAGGACCCACTGGGATATATTTTGAAGACCCTTCCAGGTGTCTAAATATTCTACAAGGGGGATCAGTCTCTCGAGACTGACCTCTGGTGTTAAGTTTAAAACCTCGGTGACCTGAAGCAGATGACTGGCAGGTCTTAACAGAAATACTTTTTCTGCAGACCTCATGAGAGGAAGCGAACTCAACCGGGCCACCAATATTACGGGTGGACGCTGCGATCTGCGTTCGCTGGAAACCGATGCGTCCCGAAGCGCCTTTGGCGGCGAGAAGCGAACATCGATTTCCTGAGGGCTCCGCGAATTCTTGACACTCGATCACGGGGGGGGGGGGGGCCTCAGAGGCCTGCGCAACATGTCAGGACCTCTTCGCCAAAGCCTTCCTTGCCTGAATAACGGTCCTCAGATCCGTTTTCGGCAGGGAAGACTTCGGCTGAGAATGTTGCCTCTGGCTCCAAGCCTTATTCGGGGGAGCACGAGAAGCAACAGTCTCTTTCTGTATTTGCACATGGGAGGAGCCGGCTACCGCCCTGTGGGACTGCCCCCTGGCAGCAGACCCACAAGACTGGGGACGACGGCAGGGGATTAGCTAATTTAATGCAGCTGATTGGCGTTTCGTCTCCTGAAACCTCTCGACGACAGTGTCGACTGCGTCGCCAAAGAGGCCAGGGACGTCGAGGAGGAAGGCCCTGTCCCTGTCCCCAATGCCCGACAAAGTCAGCCACAAATGCCTCTTTTAGCACGGAGAGACAAGTCAATCGCTCAACGCATCTCTTGAATATCGTCGAGGGCGACCTCGCCGCTATCGTCCACCTCTTTTAACAGGTCGGCCTGGTATGCCTGCAGGAGCCCCATTGTGTGCAGGCATGCACCAGCCCGACCTGCCGCCATATATGCCTTCCCAACCAAGGCCGATGTTGTACGACAGGGCTTGGAGGGAAGCTCCGGAGCCCTCAGGGACGATGCAGCTTCGAGCGAGAGATGAGATGCAAATGTCTCTTCAACCCGAGGCATCGTCCCATAGCCCATCCCTCTCGACCCCATTATGGTGGAATTTACATTTACATTGGGGCTGGAAAGTCGAGAGGAGAAGGGCTTATTCCACGTTCTTCACACCTCGGTGTGAAGATCGTGAAAAAATGGAAGACTCTGGCATGAAGGCTGTGACTGGAAGCGCTCATCGAGTTTACTTTTTACTGTCGCTTCCTGCACCTCTGGTGGCCAACTAATGTTTAACTTGGCCACAGCCCTAGTCACAACCTCCAGCAGCTCCTCAGAAGCAGGAGAATGGGGTGGCAGATCCCCACATTCCCCTGCACCGATGCTCAAATTATCCACCTCCTCAGAGGCAGACAATTCGAGCATCTGGTCCTCATCACGGGCGGGAGAAGCCGCAGAGCGGGCTCCCGAACCGTGAGCGGGACCATGGGAACTGCTTGATGAATGTTGAGAAAGGGCCTCAGCCGTCTCAACATCCCCAACCAGATCCCTTTGCAATCCCCATGAATGCAAGCGCCGCGCTGCCTCGACAGACGCGGGACCCGATTTTCGACACAGCGGGAGTTCCCTCGAAAGGGAACTGCTTTTCATATGTTGATTAAATAAAGCCTTCCAAACTCGGGATATGAACTGTGGACCGCGGTCTGAGACGATGTCTTCAGGTATGCCAAAATGACGGAAGATTTGAGTGAATAACGTTTCTGCAGTCTCGGAAGCAGTGGGTAAACCAGACAGAGGGATGAGTTTACAGGCTTTAGAGAACCGATCAACTACAACTAGGATGCAAGTATGGGAATCCAAGGATTGTAGGTCAGTAATGAAATCCACACCGAGATGGGACCAAGGTCTAGTGGGTATTGGAAGCGGCACGAGTTTTCCTTCCGGGAGACGTCGAGGAACTTTGACCATGGCACAGACTGAGCAGCTCTTCACGTACCGGGAGACATCCTGGGTCATATTGGGCCACCAGTTGCGTTGTTGAATGAGCGAGAGGGTTTGTTGGCTGCCTGGGTGTCCAGAGCCCGGTGATGTGTGAACTGAGTCCATGAGGGACAGACGCAAGCGGGTTGGAACATAAGTCTGCCCCTCAGGACCTCTCGGCGGAGCAGGTTCTGTCCGTGTGGCATCGGCGATGTGATCATCTATGCTCCACTGGATGGGACTGACAATCAAGACTGGAGGGAGAACGGATTCCCGGTTGTGATGGTACCACATCCTGGATGTGATGGTATCGGGTTGGTACAGATGGGAAAGGGAATCGGCCTTGATATTCTTGTCTTCTGGGCGGTAAGTGACTTTGAAGTTGAACCGGGTGAAAAAGAGTGACCAGTGGGCTTGCCATGTGTTGAGTCTTTTAGCATCTCGCAGGTAGGTTTCGGTGATCAGTGATGACGTCAAAAGGATGTTTAGCTCCCTCCAGCCAGTGTCTCCATTCTTTCAGGGCGAGTTTGATTGCCAGTAGTTCCCGGTTGCCAATGTCATAGTTCTGCTCCGCCGGGGCCAGATTTTTAGAATAAAAGGCACCTGGATGGAGTCGGGGAGGTGTCCCCTGCTGCTGTGAGAGAACTGCTCCTACCCCGTTGGTTGAGGCGTCCACCTCGACGAGAAATGGAAGATGTGGGTTGGGATGGATGAGGGTAGGAGCGGAACTGAAGGAGGCTTTACGCTTCTTGAAGGCATTGGTGGCTTCGGTGGTCCAGGACAGAGACTTGACCCCTTTTTTCAGAAGTGAGGTGATGGGTGCACAGATTTGATTGAAACCTTTGACGAGTGGCGATAAAAATTTGCAAAGCCCAGGAAGCGTTGAAGCTCTTTGATATTGGTGGGAAGAGGCTAGTTGAGGGCAGCTTCCACCTTCCTCTGGTTCATGATGATTCCATGAGATGTGGTTACGTAACCCAGGAAGTGTATCGTTTCTTTATGAAACTCGGATTTTTCCAACTTCAGGTAAAGCTGGTGGTCGCGCAACCGTTGAAGAACAGATTTAACATGAAGGTGGTGCTCGGTCAGGTCGGCAGAGTAAATGAGGATATCATCAATGTAGATGATGACAAACTGCTGTAGGTAGTCTCTGAAGATCTCGTTCATAAATCCTTGGAATACAGCGGGAGCGTTGGACAGACCAAAGGGCATGACCCTATGCTCATAGTGGCCAGCAGGTGTGATGAACACCGTCTTCCACTTATCTCCTTTCCTTATACGCACCAAATTGTATGCACTGCGCAGGTCCAGTTTTGAGAAGACGCGAGCACCACCGAGTTGTTCTATGGCGGCTAGGACCAGAGGGATTTCCAGGGGATTACGGTGAAGGTGGAGTTGGGTTTGACGGTGGAGTTGTTGAGGGTCCGGTAGTCGATACAGGGGCACAAGCCTCCGTCCTTCTTGCCTACAAATAAGAAGCTGGAAGCGGAAGGGGACGTAGAAGGACGAAAGTAGTCTTGCCGGAGCGCCTCTTCGATGTACTCCTCCATGGCCTTCTGCTCCGGGATGGACAACGGATAGATCTTACCACGCGGCAGCACCACCCCAGGCTGCAGGTCGATCGCACAGTCCCATGGCCGATGTGGTGGAAGTTTGGTAGCCAGTTGTTTGTTAAAAACATCCTGGAATGCCCTGGAATGTAGGGAGCTGGTATCTCAGGGACTTTGTCGGTGGTAGGACTTTCAACGGAAGTGGAACCAATGGTAACCTATGTACCGGAGTGGGCGATATGTGAGGAATCTTCTTAACGGAGTACAGGCAGTGAGAGAAACAGTCATCTCCTCATTGTAGAATCTCACCTGTGGACCAGTCGATGTTAGGGGAATGAAGTTCCAGCCACGGGCGTCCCAGGATGAGGTCAGCAGTAGAACCCTCCAGCACCAGAAACGTAAGCTCCTCTTCATGTAGACAACCGATCCTCGTGGTGATGATGGGGCTGCTGTGACCAATCCGCCCACGACGGAGCGGTTTATGGAAGTAAAATAATGCCAAATGTTTTTGAAACAAAAAGCCTGTTGAATTGCACTACTTGAAAAAAAATATGCATTGCATCAACCCTGCTTGTATTTTAATGCATTGTATTTTTAGGGTTTGCATTTTTATGGGCTGAAATTTAGCCTGGTTGAATATTTAAGCTGTGAATATTTAAATTCAAACATTCCAAACACATTTTCATTAGTAAAATTTCAATAATCCATATTCACCTTTCATATTTCACTTCCAAAATATTCAAACTGATTAAAAATACAACCTATAATATTCAACAGGCGGTTTTCGGTCCATTTTATTTCGCTTTGCAAATTCACTTCCACAAATTCAGTGGTTCAAATTCGACAGTAAATTCAACGTTGACGTCCAGGAACTGCAGGAAAAGCAGTAGATTACCGAGCATAATCTCCATCTGATGTTAGTCGACCTCACCAGCAGGGGGTGCAAGCGCGTGTTGTTGACGAAGACCAGAGCAACAGTTAGAGCAAGCCATTCATTCATAAAAAATCATTTACAACAATGTAAGTGTATCTGTGATTATTATCTTTTATGTGAAATTCAGTGTCTTCACGATTACTTTTCCTGTGTAGCCTACATGCATCTCTACCGTAAACGAGATTATAATGTTATTCCCCCGAAGCGAATGTATACAGATCCAATGTTACATTTGAGTTTGACATATCTATTGGTTGTTTAGTTGCCTCAAGCTTATATTGCGGGGATTGTGCTGCATGCAGTACAAGGGTTTCCCTCAATAAGTCAGGATTCCCCTGCTGGACATATAAAACGCCTAACGTAGCTTAATGGACTAATACAGTGATATAAAAGACCAAACTCGCAGGCAAGCAGAAGGACTCAGAATATGAACTTAACGCGCAAAGTTTAAAGCTGAGTGTTTCTCAGTGATACTGGCATAAGTTGGCTTGACATTGGACATTCGCACATTTAGGGGCCGTCTCTAAAGTTACATACGACATTGGTATACACGTTTCTAACTTCAATAGCATTTGAAGAGAATGACTTGCAGTCATAAAACCAACTGTAAAGTGTTCATGTAGGTGATTGCAGGCATAATGCGCAATTTATTCAAATAAATTGAAGTTAGAAACGTTTAGGCCTATAGGACTACCAATGTTACTTTAGAGACGGTCCCTAAATGTGCGAACGTCAAGCCAATTTTACATTTAGTCATTTAGCAGACGCTTTTATCCAAAGCGACTTACGTTACAGTTAAACTAACAATATAGGACAGCAATATGAAAGTGCTATGACCCTTCCCAGATTAATCATGTATGTAGGAATATTAACATGTATGTAGGCATACTTCCCCAATAAGGTGCGAGTTTGGTCTTTTATATCACTGTTTCAGTCCATTAAGCAACGTTAAGCATTTTGTCCTGATGGAAGGTGAATCCTTATGGTGAGATATTTAGGGAAACCGATTATAATCCCGTTCATGGTAGAAAAAGCTGATAATATGTAAGGCTACACAGGGAAAGTAACAATGAAGTTAATGAATTAAATATAAAAACAGCTTTTGTGCCTTTATCATCTTTTCCGCATATATACTGACCCATATAATCATCACAAAAAACTTAATGCATGCTCAATTGTTGTAAATGAGTTTTTATGAATGAATGGCTTGCTCTAACTGTTGCTCTGGTCTTCGTCAACAAGACGCGCTTGCACCCCCTGCTGGTGAGGTCGACTAACATCAGATGGAGATTATGCTCGGTAATCTACTGCTTTTCCTGCAGTTCCTGGACGTCAACGTTGAAACTACTGTCGTATTTGAACCACTGAATTTATGGAAGCAAATTTGCAAAGAGAAATAAAATGGACCGAAAACCGCCTGTTGAATATTATAGGCTGTATTTTTAATCTGTTTGAATATTTTGGAAGTGAAATATGAAAGGTGAATATGGATTATTGAAATTTTACTAATGAAAATGTGTTTGGATGGTTTCGAGTTTAAATATTCACAGCTTAAATATTCAACCATGCTAAATTTCAGCCCATAAAAATGCAAACCCTAAAAATACAATGCATTAAAATGCAAGCAGGGTTAATGCAATGCATATTCTTTTTCCAAGTAGTGCAATTCAACAGGCTTTTTGTTTCAAAAACATTTGGCATTATTATACTTCCATAGCGGTTTTCCCTGAAGGGATTGCACATTTAGGGTCTGAGGAATGGGTCGTTGACGGGTCTGAAGTTTTTGCAGGGAGGTGAGTGATATAAAGTTGGCAGCGGATCCGGAATCGATTAGCACTTGCGCTGGAAGAGATTGTCATTGGTAAGTTAGAAGCACAGGAGTGTATTTCATTTGGGAAACGGGAAAGTGAAGACGAACTGTACTCACCGCCGGTCATGGGGCCGAACTGGACAGGAGATGAGTTGGTGACCAGTGGCTCCACAGTATAGACATAAGTTGTTGAAGAAGCGACGTTGACGTTCAGCGGCAGGTAAATGTGTGGAACTCATGTCCATGGGTTCTGGTGCTGAAGGGTTGAATGAAGATGAGGGACGAGGAGGAGGCATTGCAGGGCCATCCAGCTGGCAAGCAGTGCGGCGTTGATCTACGTGGATAGAACGCTGTATGAGGTTTTCAAGCCCAATGACGTCATCGTAAATGGCCAGTTGTAGACGAATTTCGTGATTCAAACCTTGACAGTACGCTGTTAACAGAGCAGACTCGTTCCAGCCGCTGGAGGCCGCCAGGGTGCGAAACTGTAAGGAATAAGAAGATACTGATGATTTACCTTGTCGTAGGTGACACAATTGATCCTGCACTGAGAGAGTGTTTGTGGCTTGAGAAAACAACTTCACTGAAATGATTAATGAAAGCAGTGAATGATTGGGTGACGGGGCCTTGACCATCCCACAGCGCTTGTGCCCAGAGAAGGGCTCGACCGGTGAGGAGAGAAATAACAAATGCAACTTTAGCTCTTTCTGAGGAAAACTGTGAGGTGTTCATATCCATATACAGCTTGCACTGCAGAAGAAAGCCGCTGCACTCCGCGTCCTCGCCAGAGAAGGGCGATGGTCGGGCCATGGGACTGACAGAGGCAGATGGTGAAGAACTGATGGCGGGTGGTGTGATAGCGCGTTGAATGTCCCGCAAAACATCAGAAACTGTGACAGGGGGTGAAGCTTCCTCTTCACCGTGAGCTGTCGGTTCGTGCATGTTGGTCTGGTCTTCTGTCATGAAACAGAAGGACTCAAATGGTAAACAGAGAATTGTATTTATTTGAAGCACTCAGGAACAGTCACGGCAAGGAAGACGGTAGAAGGATGATAGTGGAGAAAAGTCATTGACTGAACGGATTCTAGACGAGTCTCTTATCTGACGTAGAATAGAGGGGTAGAGAATTCTGAAGACGGCAGACAGATAGGAAAAGGCAGGCTGAAGACTGGATGACCGGGATAGCTGGACGGAGATTCGGGAAGCGGTTAAGTTCTCTTTTCTGGTAAGTAAAGATGTCTCAGTAGAGAGAGTCAGGAAGTCGTTGGAGAATCGACGAGACCAGACCAGTGTGAGAGAACTGGTGTGGTATTTAAGGTGAGAGATAATTGGGTGCAGAGTGCCGGCAGGTGCTGAAGACAGGTGCTGATGATTAAAACTCCGGTGATGCTGAGCGAGTGGGTGGAGTGTAGAGGTCTGGCGCTGATGTGGGTGTATCCGTGACAAATGTGTATTCACAAGAGTTATTTTTAATCAATTGTTTTTCTGCTACACACAGTATTTGAGTTGAGTTTACGAGGAAGGTTGTGTTGATATTACTGAAGGGTGCATGTTGAAAACACGTAAAGTGTAATTGCTTAACACAAATTAGTTGAGTTCAAAATACTAAAATTTCTGATGCAAATAGTTGCCTTAAATAATTTTGAGTTAAATACCTCAGGCATGTTTTACACAAAATTGCAAGTTGTAAATTCAAAGACATACAGAACAGTGTTGGGACAATGATAGAGCGTTTGGTTTGAATTATAATGACCATTATAGTGATCAGTGTTTGCTTTAGTTGGGTTCTTGACCCTTGACTTTTTAATGTTAGCTTTTTTCTGATTGTTGTAAGTGTGTCTGTAAGGTATAATATCCTTATTTACAAAAAAACAAACAATGAAAATCCTGAGGATGACCTGTTGCCGAGAATTTTTGTAAATAATGATGACCCTTATTTACTGATGGTGTCCTCATCATGTAGACTGATTCACACACACACATATATACATCAATATATATATATATATATATATATATATTTTTTTAACACGCTATATTGTCATTGTCTGCCTGTTTGATTTCATTTTCATGAACTTTTAGTTTGTATTTCCTTGGAATAGTGAACAACCAGTCACATGCTGAGGAACAGTGAAACTGAGATTCACTTCTCTCTTCTGCAGAATTTTACCAGATTGACAAATATTAAGAATTTAAACAAATGTACACAGCAAGAAGAAAAGAGATGTCTATGAAAGAGGACAACTAAAACATTTTTTTTACTATATCAGTGCAAGTAAAATGTGTGAAGTTAGTTTATTAAGTTGATATAGGTATAGAGAGTAGGCCCCTATTGAACATTTAAGCTCACATGTAGTCATTTTTATAGCTTTATCTATTGATTTTAAAGCTCATTACCTTTATATATTCATATTCATTTAAACTGCATCCTTAATAATAATTGATCAACTTAAATTGTAGATGTGTAATGGATTAAGAGTATAATAATTACATAAATAGTATATAATTATAAATAAGCATTGCTAAAAGACAGACAATTTTTTTCTTTAAAAATCATTTGCTATGTAGTGACATTAAATTTGGAGTTGAAACAAGGGGAGGGACCTTATTATAAGTTCTTACATTTGCTGACTCAATTCCCAGCAGTTTACCAATACTTTTTAAATGTATTGCCAACAATAATGCCAACAATAATAATACCGGTAGTTTACACATTTCTGTAGAGCAGGAATGGGAGATCTAATTGCCCTAATCTTACAGTAAGTAAACTTTGAGCTATAATCTTATACTTGTTAAGTTGAACTTGAGAGAAAGAGGAAAAAAAAAAGAAAAAGAAAAAAATGGTTTAAAGTATAAATTCGTTATTGTTAAAGAGATTTAAGATCAAAATGAGTGCAGCCTATTGGTTGTGAGCACATGGTGCAACCTGGGAGAGGCAAGGTAGCTGATTGGTCATTGAAAATCCACATGCCACACATAACCAGGTGTGTGATTACTAGGAGGAAGAGAGATGTTTGTTTGCAGTAGATATGCTTCTCCTACCTAAGTTGTTGGTTTTTGGTGATTAAAAAATCAAAGGAGAAAGACTGTTGGGAAAAGCCACAATGTTTTCATCAACTTTGAGATGCTGCTGGTAGGACAAATACTTTTTTTTCTTTAATGACTACATATGTTGTGTATGTTTGAAAGGTGTTTAATGCTAGTAGTTTGGCATTTAACTTTCTAACTGCATTACAAGCTTTTTATTTACATTGCTGTTAAGTTGCTGTGTAAACTGTGATTGTTTGCACTTTTGTAGTACTTTGTAGCGACTCATATCACATCTGTTTCTGTGTAGGTTATTAAGTTAACCATCTGGAATTATCATTGAGACAAGTACAAAAAGATCTAGTCATTGATGAGAGATTTTCAATAAATTGCTTCTATGACAAAGAACCAGATGGTTTAAGTTATTCCATGCGCTTTCTGAGTTGATTGAAGCCTTTTTTCAAGTTTGGGCAGACATTGAGGCAAAGAAAGGCCCTGATAACTTGATAATACTAGAACTAGCTCTCATTTGTGAGAAACAAATAACCAGAGTTTTAGATACTGATAAGCAAAATCTCCACTTATCAGCCCATTTTCCCCACCTCATCACCCTTTCAACTCCTGAACCTGGGGAAAAAGGCGTCATTAATCATTACTTTAAATAGAATAGGACTAGACACACTACATGGAGGAGTACCGTTTTCTATGTATGTTTTGGAATATGATCATCTCACCCTAACTTGAACAGATCTGTCAAACAAAAATTATGAATCCAGAAATTATGAAAAAATTATGAAAACATTTTCCCTGCAATACCCATTCCTATCCAATTGAACTAAAAGCCTTCTTACCTCAACATATCATAAACTTTCTCCACATCCAAAAACACGACTTCCTTGTTGACTTTAGTCTTCTCGATATATGACTCCAGACATACCGAATCCATAGCACATGACTGTACATAACACCATTCTCTCCATATTTTTGCACAGATTATAGGCAATAGGCCTAAAACCAGCTACTGAGTTGTCCTTTCCTGGTTTTGCCACTGGGACAATTATCCCATGTTTCCAACTTGTTGGAAGAATCTCCTTTTCCAAACTTTATTAAAGAGGCATGACAAAATAGTCCATTTACTCTCTGGCATAAATACATCTCCTTCCCAATACATATTCCCTGCCCGCCCCCTAGTGGCCAAGAATAACAAAAAAATAGGACAGTTTACTGGAACATTAAAAAGAATGCGATTATGGGCTGGTTTCAGTCATTAATAGTCTAAAACACTTACAATCAAAAACAATGCACTAAAGAAGGAAAGGCAATAATACATGTGCCAAATATGGACCTACCCTAACAATAATAAGTATACTTCAAGTTCATTTTATTATAAAATAAGTATATTTTAAGTATATTTAGTAAATATACCAATATAAATGTACTCGTAGTATACGTGTTGGCCCACTTTTTAGTGTATAAAAGTATACTTTAGGTGTAACAGTAGTAAGCTTTGAGTAAGACTGGCTAAACCGACCGTCTGCTAGCGGCCTCGCGTCACCAAGGTCAGATAAATCCCATCACATAGAGCCTCTTTCACCTAGATATCATCATATAGAGACTGTGTCTGTTCCCGAATTAAGACATACAAAAACTTCCTAAACCCATTTAAGGGTAAAAATTTAATTGATGTTCAACAAATAAAAAACAGATATAATACAGATGAGCAAATGATAAAGCTTGGGTTGCTGAATATTCCATCCCTTACTTCAAAATCGCTCATAGTTAATGATATGATTTCAGATTATAATCTAGATGTGCTGTGTTTGACAGAAACCTGGCTAAAACCAAACGATCACATTACTTTAAATGAGTCAACCCCACAAGATTACTGTTATAAACATGAACCTTGTCTTAAAGGCAAAGGGGGAGGTGTTGCTGTAATTTATTGTAATATTTTCAAAATTACTAAGAAGTCTAGTTTCAAATATAATTATTTTGAAGTGTTGGTGCTTAATGTAAAAATATATAGTGTAAACGATAAATCACGTTTGAGAATTCTGCTGGCTACTTACTGTATACAAGCCACCAGGGCACCAAAAGATTTTATCAAAGAATTTGCAGACTTTCTCTCAGAGTTAGTACTGGCTGCCGATAAAGTACTAATTGTTGGTGATTTTAAAATACATGTAGATAATCAAAAAGATGCATTGGGATTTGCATTTAAAGACATTAACTCTATTGGAGTTAGACAACACGTGTCAGGACCTACTCGTTGTCGTAATCATACTCTAGATCTAATACTATCACATGGAATAGATGTTGATGCCCTTGAAATTCTGCAGCAGAGCGATGACATCTCAGATCATTGTCTAGTCTTGTGTAAACTTCATTTAGCCAAGGCTGTAAAGTAGGGCTGTATTCAACCAAAGAAAATCTTGGTCGACTGAAGTCCTGAAATTTTTGACTAAAAATCGACTAAAAATGACGTTAGAAAAACGTTAAATGAATTAGCTGCGCAGTACTTAGTAGCCTTGTTGTCCGCCTATACAAATTATAAATAAACAGACTAGTAGGCCATTTGCAGTATATTAAATCGTTTTTGACCTCATTATTTTGCACCGAAATGAGTCTGACACATGAGTCTGACAGCGTTGCATCACGTGCACCTGCGCAATATCAGAGCCTATAATTTCTGAAAATATTACTATGTTGTCAACTAGTGATATCATCACAAGGACTTTTGAGGAATATGCAACATAATTTAAACTTTTTTTTGTCATATGTATAATACTCTGACAAACACATATCAGACACGAATAGACTATTAACTCTTTTTAAAAATGCTGCCACTGCAGATGTCTTTGTTGGTAGAAGAGGACGGACTATGAATTAAATGCTCTCACAATTAAATAATACTCAGCAAACCTTCTAGTAGCCTACTTTCTTCAATCTGTCTCTCTTCTCCAGTGGGTTGGGCTAATCCAAAAGAAATGAAAGCAAGGGGGGTGTTCTGAAGACAGACTGTTACCTGTGAAACAGGGGTGCTCTGAAAACACCCCCATTAGTAATTAATGCTTTCCACCTGATGAAATGAACGCGGCAAAACTGATGAAATGAAAGTGGCAAAAAAAAACGACCAATCAGAATTTTGGTCGTGCCAGAACGTATCGACCAATAATCGTCTGGGAGATTACAGCCCTACTGCAAAGCCGACTCTGTGTTACAAATATGTTAGACCTATCACTTCTGCCACTAAAGATTGCTTTATTAATAATCTTCCTGATCAGTTTCATCTTAGCATCCTAGATAGCTTAGAAGAACTCGATACTGCGACAGAAACTTTGAACTCCCTCTTTTCCAGCACTTCAGCCACAGTTGCTCCGTTGCGCTTAAAGAAGATTAAAGATAATAGTCCAACGCCGTGGCACAACAAGCACACTCAGGCTCTTAAGAGAGCATCCAGAAAAATGGAGCGCAACTGGAAGAAAACAAAACTAGAGGTATTTCGGATTTCATGGAGGGAGAGCTCGATTGCTTACAGAGAGGCCTTAAAAGCTGCAAGATCTGCTTATTTTTCAACCCTATTAGAAGAAAATATACAAAACCCGAGGTATTTATTTGAAACAGTGGTTAAATTAATGAAATAGCTTCAAGCCCACAAGTTTCCAAGCAGCACATCATTAATGACTTTATGAACTTCATCACTTATAAGATTGATAATATCAGGGAGAAAATTATAACTATGCAACCGTCTACTACAGCATTGCATCAGGGAGTGCATTGTAGTCTCCCTGAAAAAAAAGATTCATTCATTGCTATAGGAGAGGAAGAATTTTCTAAACTCGTTAATTCATCTAAATCGACAACATGTATGTTAGACCCTATACCGACTAAGCTACTGAAAGAGATGCTTCCAGAGGTCAGAGATGTTCTTCTTAATATCATTAATTCAAGATTGCTAATGAGCAACACCTGTTAGGCACACCGGTCTGCATCTCTCACGGAGGAGCGGAAGCATAAAGGAGGAGCGACGACGTTGATGATCGAGAGAGGAACAGGCCTGTATTTTAGTTGTGTTTGTTTTTGTATTTTACTTTAGTTATATTTATTTTCGGTAGCCAGCAGTCGTCCGCGAGGGGCTGCTGGCGGTATTTTCGTTGTTTGTTTTATTTGAAATAAATTATTATTGATTGTTCGCCGGTTCCCGCCTCCTCCTTCCCTGAACATTGCTACACTGGTGCCGAAACCCGGGAAGAGGGAGGAACGCGCTGTCAGAGAGTCCTCGCCGGTGTGGGGAATCCGCGGTGCCATCGAGCATGGTGCGCGAGTCGCCGCCGCTCGCCGTGGGCCGGAGCCTGCTGCCATCCGCCGAGCGAGGGGAGGAGCAGGGAGCGGGGGACTCGCGGCCACGGACGCTCGAGGCGGTGCGCTGGAGTGAGTTGCCGGTGGGACGGTCGAGCTCGCTGCCGGCGCCTGGGTATTGGAGGGGCGGCTGCCATCCGGGAGGGAGAGGAGGAGTCGCCGCCGCTCGCCGTGGGCCGGAGCCTGCTGCCGTCCACCAGTGAAGGGGAGGAGCAGGGAGCGGGGGACTCCTGCCGTCTGCCCAAGGCACCCGAGGAGCCGTCGCCGTCCACCGGGCGGCGGAGGAGCGTCGAGCCGTCCACCGAGGGCTACCCAGCGTCACCGCCAGGCACCGCGGAGGAGATCGCCTAGCTGGTGGGGGACCAGATGGCAGCGCGTTGTGGGAACCGGACCAATTTTTTTTTTCCTCTCTCCCCTCTCTCGATCTGTCGCTCCTCATGCTTCCGTCTCCGTTTCCCTCGGTTTGTCTGTCCACTCCCCAGGGATCGCCGCCGCCGGGGGGGGGAGTAGGCACAGGCTCGTGGGTACCCCCCGGCCTGTGAGGGGCGATGGGGGTATGTGGCGAACAGGACGGACCCGAGGGACGTGAGACTTTGTCTCTAGGATACGTACCAAAAATATTTAAGCTGGCTATGGTTAAACCGCTTGTTAAAACACAGCAACTTGATCGTACAGAATTAGTAAATTACAGGCCGATCTCGAATCGACCTTTTCTGTCAAAGATATTAGAAAAAGCAGTATCCTCACAACTGTGTTCCTTTCTTGAAAGAAATGATATCTGCGAGGATTTTAAATCAGGATTTAGACCGCACCATAGTACTGAGACAGCTCTCATTAGAGTTACAAATGATTTACTTTTATCATCCGATCGTGGTTGTATCTCTCTATTAGTGTTACTTGATCTTAGTGCTGCATTTGACACAATTGACCACAACATTCTTTTAAATTGACTAAAAAACTATGTTGGCATTAGTGGAATTGCACTAGCATGGTTTAAATCATACTTAGACCGTTATCAGTTTGTAGCAATAAATTAAGAGATGTCTTATCGATCACAAGTTCAGTATGGCGTACCACAAGGCTCAGTACTGGGACCGCTGCTGTTCACTCTATACATGCTACCATTAGGAGATATCATTAGGAAACATGGAATTAGCGTTCACTGTTATGCTGATGATACTCAGCTCTATATTTCTTCAAAACCTAACAAAATGTACCAATTCACAAAATGAACGGAATGCATAGCTGATATAAAAAATTGGATGACTAGTAATTTCCTTTTACTAAATTCAGAAAAAACTATCCTAATTATTGGACAAACTTCCTCACGTAATAACCTAGAATACTGTCTAACACTTGATGGCTGCTCAAAGTCTTCGTCGTCAGTTAGGAACCTGGGTGTGCTCTTTGATACCAATCTTTCATTTGAAAGTCACGTGTCTAGTATCTGTAAAACCGTATTTTTCCATCTTAAAAATATATCTAAATTACGCCATATTGTTCCGCATTTGTCATGAGAGCATTAGTTCATGCGTTCATGACCTCAAGGCTAGATTATTGTAGTGCTCTACTAGATTTCATTAAAATATCATACATGTTTGGAACGACATGAGGGTCATTTCACTTTAACTACACAATCTGAGTCTGTTCAATAGGTGTTTAAATCACAGTATGATTCCCCTGTCACTTTAATCAGATGTGTTTCTCGTATGATGCTGGTAAACACTGACATCAGCACACAGACGTCTGTATACTGTGACCTCGTTTCCATATGAAAGAAACTGCCAGACAGAAATCAAACAAGGTCACTTGATCTTGAGAGAATCTGAAACCAACATCTTGCAAACTACAGTATCTTGGCAAATTCAGAGCTGCCAATTCACGCATTGGCCGTGAGACCCCGCATTTGATTGGTTTCACACGCCACACCCCCAATTTCTCACGCTGAAATGTCAACCCGGTCGGTCAAATGCCTGAAAGATGAGTTTATCTATAGATCTACCTGTTGAGCCACTCGTGATCGACTAGTAATGCCGCAAATGAGTTAAAATGTCCCGGAATCTAGAGCGAGCGCACATGCGAGACAGAGAAACCGTGTGGCGCGCGCCCGGCAGAGAGGGAAAGCGAGCGAGAGCCTTGGGATGAGCCGAATGGAAGTCTTGAAGAAGAGCTGGGTCTAGAATGTTTTCGCGGTGAACCCAGCACCTTTCTTCTGGGCCAAAGCCCTTCCAGTCGATCAGGTATTCCAGGTGGCCGCCCCGTCGTCAAGAGTCAAGGATGTCTTGGACTTGGTAAATGTTGTCTTCTGACGGATCGATGGTAGGAGGAGGTACGTCGTCAGCATCAAATCCTGGAGAAAGAACCAGAGGATTAGTGTACGGTTTAAGGAGGGATATATGAAAAGAGGGTGAAATGCAGTAGTGTGCAGGGAGTGACAACCGGTAGGTGACTTCGTTGATCTGGCTCTGTATTGCGAACGGACCTATGTATCTGGGACTCAGCTTTCGACAGGGCTGTCAGAGACGGATGTCCCTGGTAGAGAGCCAGAACTTTTACCAGGTTGGTAGATGGGATTCGCAGATCTTCAAGCATCGGCCTGGCCCTTGTGTCTCCGAACAGCCCTCTGCATATGAACGTGTGCTGAGTCCCAGACCCTCTCGTTCTCTTGGAACCAGTGATGGACTGCTGGAACATCAGAAGGCTCTCCTGACCAGGAAAACAGGGGCGGCTGATAGCCGAGCATGCACTGAAACGGATTTAGACCGGTGGTGGATTGTCGGAGAGAGTTTTGTGCATACTCGGCCCAGGGTAGGTATCGGCTCCAGCAGTCTTGTTGATTGTGACAATATGACCGCAGGTACCTTCCGATTTCCTGAATCTTCCTTTCAGTCTGGCCATTGGACTGGGGATGGTATCCCGACGTAAGATTCACAGAAACACCAAGGAGATTGAAAAAGGACTTCCAGACATGAGAAATGAATTGAGGTCCTCGATCTGAAACTATGTCCTCAGGAATCCCGAAATGTCTGAAGATTTGATTGAAGAGGGTTTCAGCAGTGTCAAAGGCAGTGGGTATCACGGAATCAACTTACAAGCTTTCGAAAAGCAATCCACAACCACCAAAACACAAATGTGGGAGTCAGAGGAAGGGAGGTCGGTAATGAAGTCCACCCTGAGGTGTGACCAGGGTCTGGTGGGTATTGGGAGTGGAACCAGTTTGCCTTTGGGAAGACGTCGAGGGACTTTGGCCATGGCACAGACGGGGCAGCTCCTCACATATCGGGAGGTATCCTGGGTCATACTGGGCTACCTGTAGCGTTGTTGTAAGAGCGAGAGGGTTTGTTGGCTGCCTGGGTGTCCAGAGCCCGGTGAGGTGTGTACTGAGTCCATGAGGGACAGACGAAAATGAGATGGAACATAGGTCCGTCCCTCAGGACCTCCCGGCGGAGCAGGTTCAGCTTGAATGGCTTCGGCAATTTGGGACTGACTATCACGGCAGAAGGGAGGATAGATTCCGGATTCTGGTTGATATAAACGAGAGAGGGAATCAGCCTTGAAGTTTTTAATACCTGGTGGTGTCGCCCCAGGCAGCAGGTCGATCGCACAGTCCCATGGCCGATGAGGTTGAAGTTTAGTAGCCAGTTGCTTGCTGAATACATCCTGGAACGCCCGGTAGTAGATTGGGATCTCAGGTTCGGAGTCGGTGGCTGGACTTTCGATCGTAGTTGAACCAATTGACAGTGTGGGAACTGAGATAGAGGAGGAAGAGCTGACCTCTTGACAGATGATAGACACTGAGAAAAACAGCTTTCTCCCCACTGACAAATTTTTCCAGTAGACCAGCAGATATTCGGGGAATGGAGTTCCAGCCACGGGCCTCCCAGGATGATATCGGCCGTGGAGCCCTCCAGTACCAGAAAAGATCATTTCTCTTCATGCAAGCTTCTGATTTTAACAGAAAGGATGGGACTGCATTACCTGACGTGTCCACTACAAAGCAGCTTTCCCAGGATGGATTGTACATGTAAATGTTGATTAATGGGTTTCCGGCGAGCTTGAAGTCTTTGAAGTGTAGTAAGGGAGATGAAATTGCCAGCGGAGCCGGAGATGAAATTGCCAGCGGAGCCAGAGTTGATCAACGCTTTCGCTGGAAGAGATCATAGGAAATATGTAAGCTGGACTGGAGTATATTTTACGGTTCAGATGGAAAAAGGAAGATCAACTGTACTCACCGCAGGTCGTGGCAGACTAACTGGACATGCGATGAGGAGATGACCAGCGGTTCCACAGTAAAGACATTATTTTGAATGCATCGTTGTCGTCCTGTGAAACTTAAATGGGTCGAATCCACTTCCATGGGCTCTGGTACTGGAGGGCTGACTGTCGATATAGGGCGAGGAGGAGGCTGTGCAGGGTTAACCGATAAGCATGCAGTGCGACACTGATCTATTCGAATGGAGCGCTGAATGAGACTCCACTCTGATGTTATCATCATAGATTGCCAGTTGTAAACAAATGTCTCGATTGAGACCCTGTCGATGGGCGGTAATCAGGGCTGTCTCATTCCACCCACTGTTAGCTGCCAGAGTGCGGAACTGCAATGCATATTCAGAAACAGAAGAATTTCCTTGTCGCAGACGGAATAACTGATCGTGAATAGACAGACCGTTAGGACCTTGAGCAAAAACTTCTTGAATATGACCAGTGAAATTTGAAAGAGACTGAGTGACTGTACCGTTAGCATCCCATAGCGCTCGAACCCAGAGAAGTGTGCATCCGGTGAGAAGTAAGATGAAGAAAGCTCCCTTCGCTCTTTCTGTTGGGAACTGTGAAGCTTGCATTTCCGTGTATAGTTCGCACTGAAGCCAAAACAACGCTGCACTCCCCCTCCTCACCCAAGTAAGTCGCTGGTCGGGCCATGGGACTGACAGAGGCAGACGAAGAAGAATGGGTGACTAGTGGATGAAGAGCTTGACGAATCTCCTGCAAAACAGCGTTTACGAGAATCTGAGGCGAAGCTTCTTCATCGATTATGATCTGTTGGCTCTTGCATAGTGGTCCAGTCTTCTGTCAGGAACAGGCAGGATGCAGACAGGTGAAGTAAACACAAAGGTTTTATTTAAAGAGCACAGGATCGATTATGGCAGGTAAATAGCAGAGATAGCAGTCTGGATGAATACTGATGGTAAATGGTAGTCTGACAGTGTCTCTTATCTGAATACAGGGATGAGAGTTTATCCGAAGAGACAGGGTGAAGTCAAGACTGGAAGACGGACCAGGCGAGATGAGGAACCAGGGAGACTTGTTTAAAAAGTTCTGATTATAATATATTTAAAATAAATTTTGAATTATGAACATCGCCCACTAGGGGGAGGAGCCTGTTTTAAGTAGCATTTCCATGGTAACGCAATGTCCAGTTTGAAAATGGTTTTCACAGGATGAATTTTGAATGTTTAAGCTTTCGAATGACACCTTAAATTATGATGATTACGAAAATATGTGATTTGAAAAGGCAAAAATGGCACTAGCGGGACGGCAGAAGTTTAATTTAATATCATTTAAGAGAGAGGAAGACACGCACTTTCTAGAGCACACTATTTCTGCATATAATAATTAAATCATAGAATTCTTTCTTTTTCCGAGATATTGTTCGAATAAACGCTAACACTGTATAAACTTTTACAGAAAACGTGAAATTCAGCGCTGTAATCGTGAAAGGCTGGTGTTTTTCCCTGAGCCTCTGCAAACTTTACAGGACTGCAAAACAAGGATCAGATGATGAGGGGATTGAGGGGTATCAAGCATTTAAGCAATCGAGTCAAGCTGCATGGCACAATTCTGGTAGGCTGGGGCGAGTTGTCACACTTTTTTTTAACCTCAGTGGGTTCATTTTTCAGTCAATTTCTGATCTTTTGTGACACTGTTCCTTCTATAGAGGGACTAATCTGTTTTGAAATATGAATTACGATCTTAAAAAAATTAATTTTCACAAATGTGTATTTAATATGAATTATGGGCCATTTAATGGGAAATAAAGTAAAAAAAACAACTTTGACACATTAAAAATAAAAAAGGTCAGAAATATCGGTTTCATTTTTACTGTCATAAAGTGTTTTTTATATATATATATTTGAAAGGTGTTTTAAAAAAAAAAGCTTTTATGACTTAAGTTATTGAGATAAAATCTTGTGACTTACAAATTTAACAAATTGCCCCAGTCTCCACTGTAAACAACATTTGTTACAACAATTTACAGTTTCTAAATTCAAACTTCTCACATGATTGTTCAAACAGATGCATTCTGGGAAATCCCATACAAACAAGGGCTGCATCTAAAATCACATACTTTACTACTATATAGTAGGCGAAATACAAAATAAAAGTAATGCCCGAATTTATTTTTGTATTTTACTTTATTATATATTTTTTAATGTATGTAGTATTTTATTTGTAATGTATGCAGATGCTTATGTGTACTGCATATATATATATATATATGTTTAAATGTTTGTATATGTACTTGTACATATGTGTAGGCTATAGGCATTTATCATTATAATTTTCTTTTGTTGATATATTATACAAATTTGGATTATTTTTTCATTTATGTACTTTGTTTTTTACTGATTTGCTGGCATGGGGTGGGTGTAAAATTGGAAAATCTTTAAATTAAATATAAAATAAAAAAGTACCCGGATGACCTACTACTTCTGAAGTGTGTATATGATGAACACTTTACTATCCCATGAGGCCGCAGGAGAGGATTTATGAATGACAGTGAAGCGACGCAACTAACGCTGGTAGGTCATATGATAATGACAACATGGTGAATGTAGTACGTCTGGATTATATTTATACTATTTACTACATACTTTTTTAGCGGTCATGGGGCTTATTAGACCTATCATAATATGAATTTGTACGAATTGTAATCAGGCGCTTAAGAAGAGTGCCTATTAAAAGTAATTCGAGCCAATGAGATCGCTTGGGGTCCTAACAGGGACCTGGGGCACGTTCAAGTTCAAAACGTTGCGCAACGTTTTGCTACGGTTTTGTTGAACAGTCATGTTTCCTGGAAACGGTGTGCACTGGTGTGCAACTGGGTTTGAGATACGTTTTCTCTTGTTTGGTGGGTGTGTCAGAACTGCAGTCCAATCAGCAGCAACGTATATAAAGCACACTGTATTAAAGTGAACTAGCACAATGGCTTCAAAGAAAGTATTTTACATATGCGTTCGATGTAGCTCGGTATACACAACAACTGAGGATATTAGAAGACATGTTTGTCGTAAGTTTTATTGTAAAAATATAGGATATCAACATGATGTAGTTGTTTATATTTTTAGCTTTACTGCAATTGTATGACATTTGGTATAGAAATAAACAATGGTAATTAAGTGCTTTTCCTAAAATGAGAAAGAAAATACAGTGTATTAAAACAGTATGAACTACAAATAAAGTCAGTATGTAAGCCTAATAGATGTGTTTTAGTCTGAATTAGGTAAGATGTGTGCTTCCATTTCAGTTTCAGCAATCCCTTTGGGACAGGCTAGTGCATAAAATGGGTCTAGTCATCTTCCACTGGGCCAACACATTCCGCTGCACCACAGATGTTGGCTCCTGCACCACAGATGTTGGCTCCTGCACCACAGATGATGGCTCCTGCACCACAGATGATGGCTCCTGCACCACAGATGATGGCTCCTGCACCACAGATGATGGCTCCTGCACCACAGATGATGGCTCCTGCACCACAGATGATGGCTCCTGCACCACAGATGTTGGCTCCTGCACCACAGATGTTGGCTCCTGCACCACAGATGTTGGCTCCTGCACCACAGATGTTTGGCTCCTGCACCACAGATGTTGGCTCCTGCACCACAGATGATGGCTCCTGCACCACTGCACTTGCCTCCAGATCCTACACCACTATCAGTGTCAGACCCCCAACACGTGCCAAAAGGTACATTAAGTTTATTCCTTGCACAACTTTTTCAAATATATATTGTCTGTGACTTATCTATTTAAATGTATGCTTTAGATTCAAAGCCATGGACGCACAATGCAACATTGCTTTTAATTTCTCTGGCAAAGCAAATGGTTGAAGATGTTCAATCTCCTGTATTAAAGAAAGTAGAAGTGTGGAAAAAGGTAGCTGCACAAATGCAGGCAAAAGGATATGACTTTGGAGCTGAGGCTTGTGACAATAAGTTCAGGCAGTTAAAACACAGGTTTATTTTGATACTGGCATTTGCAATATTTTGGGAGGATGGCCGCTTGAAGACATTTTCTCTTAATAGATACAAAACAATAGTGGACAGACAGTAAGACGAAGACTGGGAGTGGTGCCAGCAGCTGGGTCTTTTTCTCATCAATGGAGGACCTCCTGGCTGATGATCCCAGTGTGGAGCCGGTCCTGGTCATGTCATCTTTTGCTGGTGATTACCTTTTCCATGTAATTTTTTTGTGCCACATCAACCTGAATTAGCACACCAGATTCAAAGCAAATGTTATTCATGATTTACTAAAAATATTATGTAAACATTATTGGATGTTAATTGTAGGTTTTAATTAAACCACTCTGTGATGGTCTCACATTAGCATCCATGTTGTATACATAGTGGCTCCATCCAGTCTATTGTGTGTAACTGGATGTTTAAAGAAGCTTTGTTGGCACATGACTCTAATTTAGAGGAGATGTGTCCATGTGAGAACCAAAACATGTATTTGTTAGAGGCAAGTGATGTTTGCTGCCTTCATCATTACCATTTTGAGGCCACCAAGTTTACACTTTTTTTTTTTTTTTTTTCCACAAAGAGGCTTCTTCAGGATCATCAACTTCAGAATCATCAATTGTGGCCAAATGCCCTTTCTATCACAACTCTGATGGAGCTGTGGACTGTGTTCAATTTTTTCTGTCTTTGGGACAAGTGCCCATTATCTCTGCATGGTGTAATGAGAGATGTGCTGAGTGGGTATGCAGAGTCTCCAAGCAGGTGGTAGTCACTTCTCATCACATCCTGGAGATGGCTATTTAATGGGCAGTTTCGAAACACTCTAGCATCGTGCACAGACCCTGGCCAACCAGTGTACACATCCAGGAACCTCATCTGTGATGTACACACTGCTTGGAGTTGAATACTTGCATATCCTTTCCTGTTTATGTAACTGTTTCTATGGAATGTGGGTAATAGAATGGGAATGTGTGTGCCATCAATTGCTCCAATAACTCCAGAAAAGCCAGTTTTGTCCTGAAAGCCATTTTCCAGGTTTGCAAACTCATCCACTCTGGGCCATTGAAAAGTATATGCAGCATTTATATTAGAAGTTTCTACATACATCCCTATGATGGTGTAAATAAGCTGAGACAAATCTTGCTATGGCTGTTGTATACACACTGATGCACATATTGCTTTATACAGTGGAATTTGTAAGTAAATGTAATTAACATCAAAATAAATTCACTAAGAGCAAGTATATTGTTTGCACATGTTTACTTACATTACAGGCAAAATAACTGAAATAATAAAATCACAGGTATAAATCTGGAACTTTAAGTCTGTCAAAATATTTAGTAATTGCAATGTCTTCTGGTCTTAGGAAGGTTTGCTAAACACTGATTAAACGCTACACATCTCTATATATTTTACTATTGAATTGTGAAGTGACAATTTCATAAACTTTTCTATACTCCACTGATTATATAATGGTAAATATTACAATCATATAGCAAAACAGTGATCAGCAATAATGATAAGCAATAACAAAATAAGGTCATACAGATCATAACACAGTCTCGGAGGTAAGAAGTGGATTATCATTCACCTGAAATGTTTGTCTTTTCATCCTAAAATGCGAGGCAAATGTTGTATCACAACATTAGGAACCACTGTTTCCACAAATCCCTTCAATCAGTTGGGATGTTCTGTTGTGCTCTGGGCGGCAAGTGCAGGAACTGTAACATCTGGCATATTTTGTAGTATTAAACACATTTATACCGAATTCATCAGGCTTCGAAAATTCTTCACAAAGAACACAAAGAATGGCCTTCTCAGCTGCCATAGTTACAACTCTTGCGTCATCAGAACAGTGTGTTCAACGCATCACCGTTTCTGTTTAAAAAAACCCGCTGTGCAACGTTTTGTCGGGGCTGAACGCAGCCCTGGTGTGTGTTAGCGGCTCCTACCTCACGCAGACAATCACTAAAATGTCAGAAACTGTTCTGCCTTTTATGTTTAAATGGAGTCAGATGGAGAGACCCAAGAAGTGGCAACACGTAGAATACAACAGGACGTCTCTGAATAGTTAGTTGATGAATTGATGTTGCTGATGTGGAGTTAACTATCTTCATTTAGCATATTCTGTCATGATAATCTATAAATCACTCTATAGGAACTGTTGTGAGATGCACACAGAGTGACTTTCTATTGCACGTGAAAAGACGGATGCTTACAGTTTGAGCTGACTCACAATTGTGCTTGACTACAATAATTATTCCTCTTCTCAACATGGACTGTGTGTTCCCGGGGGTGGGGTTTATGTAAATGTTAGGGTTGATGATGTCACTAACCCGTGAGGAATGTTGTGTAGTCCAAACCAGCCATTTGTTGTAGAATTCTGTAGCCCTAGATTTCTTTAAAAGCAAATATCTCCCTTTGCTTTAAACCTTGAGCGTCGTAACTTTGCAAATTATGTATAAATATATATATATATATATACACACATTGAATATAATTATTTTTTTCTTAAATATATACATGCATGTGTGTGTATTTATATTACAAAATAATTATACACAGTACACACACAAATATTATGTAACAATAATTACATAAACTTTTATTTTGGATGCGATTAATCGTTGCCCAGCACTAATTAAAACATCTATAAAAACTCAATCTTCCAGTGAAATGACGTCTGCTGGATCATTTAAACTCCGCCCCTTTCTTATATCTACTGAAAGCCTGCATTTAGTCCTGCCTCCTCATCAGAGCCACACCCACATATCAACAATCAATCAACCAACCAACAATTAGCTGATGTAAACAAGTACCCATCTTACTTTTTCCCCAGATAATCTGCTTCACAGAAAAAGAAAGAATGTGTCAGATTAATTACAACTTTAAAGCTTTTTTTCCTCTGTCACAGAAACCTATAAGGGTAGTGAAGTTTTGTGGTCGGAGTCAGCGATCGTCCAGCGGGGTTGAAGATGACAGCGGGGAAACCACAGAAGAAGAAGAACCCTAGCAGAGCCCGTCTACGGAGAGCCTGGCCACTCCCTATTAAGTCCTGCTATTGTACCGAATTTTGGTTGTAGTTCCACCAGAGTTCCACTGGGGGCGATCGCCCGAGTGCAAAATGAATGGGAGTCTATGAAGCTAGGCGGCTAAATTTGTCTTTCACCCGATTGCCATTGAGAAATCTCAGATTTGATTGTAGATTTTGCAAGTTCAACATGGGTTATAGGTCGAAAGTTGAATGAACGAGTACTTATGTCCTTTCGATTTCTTACAGGTTGAGTTGTTGTTGCCCAAAACACGCTAGCATTCTGCTAATGATGCTGATTGGTCAGTAAAGGACGACCAGAGACACCGCTTAATGGCTTCTATGGATACTTCCCCACCCACTCCTCCCGGTACCTGCAGAGACGTTTTTGCTTTTTAGCGGCGTGTTGGGGTTCCGGTACACCAGCCATGTCAACAAATCAATGAATGAAAATGAGCTTATCAATGCATATCTAAATTCGCACCTATGGTGTCTTTGTAGAACTTTAAAAAACAGAAACAAAAAAGATGCTGCAGCCAATGAGCAGCCGGCGGGGGCTGGCTGCAGAATGACTCAACCTCCACAGACAGTTTTTATGTTTTATCATGACTAATTAGTAGTAATAACTAGTCAAGATTTTGCTTTGGTATAATTTTCAGGACAATTAGGGCCAGATTCTGGATTCGGGACAACAGCTTAGATTTCGGGACGTCTGGTCACCCTAGAGCACCCTCATATGGAAGCAGAGTGGAACTGCAACCAGTTCAGAAGCCGGAAGTTTACTGAGTGGAAGTTCTCTCCCCTTATTAGACATTCTCTGGCCCTAGCCAGCAACATCAACTGAGCGGGACACACACTAACGCAGGGCTAGTTGTCACACACTTGCTTTAAATACTTCCACACATTCCAGCATGATGAAACTTTACTTGTATATTTACTTGTTGCCATGTCAACACTAGAAAAAAATTACCAAAATTCAGAAATATTTGGAAGAAATCACTGAACATTTATTTAACCATTGCAAAAGTAAATTTCTTATTTTTGTTTGTTTTTTGTTTATTTTAATCTTATATCTGTTATTTAACAGTTTATTTGGTTATTTAATGCTGATAACCATCAGAAGAAACTCAACAGGTTTAACCCCCATTTGCACAGCAATGTTGCGTTACACTGCATTACAATAAACCCCTATGAAAACTACGATATTCTATACTTTTATGAACTCTATTGAAAAATGATGAGAAAAAGGTGAACAAGACTGAGAGTTAATGTTTAAGAAATTATTTTTGAACTATGCTGTATAGCTGTGTTTTGTGGTGTGTTTGTTGTCAAACTCAAAAATTAAATGATTAAAAATTTACATTATTTTATATGAAAAAGTTAATAAATATATTTTATTGTCAAACTATTTGAGTTTGTCTTGTATATTTTTTTGATGTGATCAGATAACATTTTAATCTCTCATATATAAATGTTATAATGGACCTCACCAATGGGGCATGTTGTCACATTTCACTTCCATTCTTTCAGGGTAAATCAAGAAAAAAGTATACGCCGTATTAATGAAACAAAACCACATAATTGTACTAGACGTGTGAAATTAATGCAGGGAAAAAAATACTCTGAAGTAGGTTTACACAAACTGAGAAAGATAAAAAGCGTTGTAACAGCGACAGTAGAGTACAGTTTTTGCTCCTATGCCTCTCCACAGGCTTCTATGGCCTATCAGTGTTGAGGGTCTGAGGGCATGTTTCCGTACTGTTAAAACTGAATAATGAATTCTATTCCTCTGGAAGTCAAGTATCAAGTGACACAGAGCTGTATTGCTGTTCATGACTTGCAGGCTGGAGAACAGATTGAGAGGATCTATGTTACACGCTAAGCTACGCATGCATAGGTGCTATTTGACTGGCATCTAGCTTTATTATACTTTCAGACACTGGCTACGATCTTGCCTCCAACTCTGAACCTATAGACTAAACTCTTAATATGCATGTGCACGCCATCAGCGTTCTCACAGGCTCGCGTTTTTAAAGTTTGCGTAGAGAGAACTTAAGGGTTTTCTGTTAGAACAGTGTCGTGTTACCGCCCCTAAGTTAATCGTTGCGACGGAAGTGAATCAATCAAAACTAACTTTAGCTGGAAAATAACTTTATCCTAGAGTTGCTATAAAGCCAAAACAATCTCTGTTACTGTAATTTCCTATTATCACTGTAAAGCAGCTTGGGAACAATCTAAATTGTTAAAAGCGCTGTATAACTGAAGATGACTTGACTAGAAGAATGAACAAGCAATGTGCAGGGTAGGAGTTGTTATTATTCAGGGACGGTGTGAGATAATGGATAGTTGACAGATTTTAAAAACAAAACAGAACAGAACAGAGTGGTCTCCTTCCTACTCTGGACTACTAATGTCACATTGGTCATCAGTGTCCGTTCTGCATTCTGTGTCCTATATCTGGAGGTCATCAACTATAGCACTGTACGTGCTCACAGCTTGTTGCTCTCCAGTGCAGAGCACACTTCTCAAACCAGCGTCTGCTGCCTCTGACATGTCACCGAAATCTGCAACATACATAAACACAAGAATTACATGTGTAGACCCACACACACGTGTTGAGGTGAGGATATGGCAAACAAAAAGTTTTGTTTAGTTAACCGGAAAAAAACATGAATTTGAACATAACTGTTTTAACAGGAAAAAAACATGATTTTGAACAACTGGCTAACAGTCCATCTAAAAAAGAAAAGATAAGCAGCTTGAAAGTGGTGTTGTGCTCAGATCCGACCGACTCCCATGGGATCTTCTGCAAACAGACGGAGAATCAGCGGGTTCTGACCCGGACAAGGCGGCTGCGATTGTTTTTCAATATGTGTTGTGACCTTTGAACCCTGGCTCTGCAGTGTGAGGGGTCAGCATGAGGACAGAGATTAAACAGCAAGTTGCTGTCAGTTATTACTTTTATCCAATCAATAGAGAGCATGACGCTTGTGTTCAACACGATCAAAATACAATACCTGCGAAAATAAAACACTCCACTCGTGTGTGTGTGTGTGTGTGTGTGTGTGTGTGTGTGTGTGTGTGTGTGTGTGTGTGTGTGTGAGAGAGAGAGAGAGAGAGAGAGAGTGACTATCCCTTTAAATGCTCAGCTTTTCTAATAAATCACAGTATGATTCCCCTGTCACTTTAATCTGATGCGTTTCTCGTATGATGCTGCCGGTAAACACTGACTTCAGCACACAGAAGTCTGTATACAACGTGACATCGTTTTTCATATGAGGGAAACTGCAAGACAGAAATCAAACTTCACCTTAAATAATATAATTGATCGTTTAGTCAGTGGCTTGATTTACTGATGCATAAATAATAGTAGGCCTATTGAACAATTTTGAGAGAAAGATAATCTGTCTGAACTTGAATAATTGTACATCAGAAATCACTGATCACAGATCAGGCATTAGAATAAACATGATTCCTTTACTTAAATGTTTGTGGCGTTGCTGGCAGATCCATAGCGTAAAAGTATGTTTGCAAAGCCTGCGCCGGAATTGACCAAATAATCCACAGTGAAATGCACCGAATATAAGCAAAAAATAATGCAAGAGACATTCACATTGTTCATGAAGTTCACAAAGTTCATGCTTTCATGACATCAAGACTAGATTATTGTAATGCTCTACTGGGTGGTTGCCCTGCACGCTTAATAAATAAACTACAGCTGGTCCAAAACGCAGCCGCTCGAGTTCTTACTAGAACCAGGAAATATGACCATATTAGCCCGGTTCTGTCAACACTGCATTGGCTGTCTATTAAACATCGTATAAATTTAAATATATTGTTGATTACTTACAAAGCACTAAATGGTTTAGCTCCGCAGTACTTGAGCGAGCTCTTAATACATTATAGTCCTTCACGTCTATTGCGATCTCAAAATTCCGGCCAGTTGATAATACCTAGAATATCAAAATCGACTGCTGGCGGTAGATCCTTTTCCTATTTAGCACCAAAACTTTGGAACAGTCTTCCTACCATTGTCCGGGAAGCAGACACACTCTGTCAGTTCAAAGCTAGATTAAAAACACATCTCTTTGACCTAGCATACACATAATACATTATAGACTTCTATAATTCAATGTAAGGCTGCATAGATTAGGTCAGTCAGAACTGGGAACACTTCCCTTAAATCCTGATGTACTCGTTACATCATCATAAGAAGAATGGCATCTACGCTAATTTTAGTGTCTTTGTTTATCTCGAGGTTGTCCCGCAGCCTGCCGGATCCAGGCCGTATCCAGATCTGACTAGGAGCTTTGCCTGGACCCGATGACAACGCAGTGCTGTCTGCTGTGAGTTTGTTTGCGTCGAGGCTGTAAGCTCTACGCCTCGTATTAGCTTTGTATTTCTTTCTGTTTTGAACCATCATTTACTATCATTCCTAGTTGTTTATATTACTAAATATAGTTTACCCACCATCTCAGATTAACCTTACATCGCTAGCTTCCGTTATTGTTAGCACAGAACGCGTGTTTACGCGCCACCCGCGCTCATTTATTTATTATTTATTTTCTCTCGCGCGCCCGCGCCTTTGAGTTAATAAAAGCCCAGGTAAGTAAGAATCAGTCAACACAAACGGTGAGTAATGTCTTGTCCTGTTATTGTCACCTGTGTCACATGTCATATGTTTAGTGTAGCCTTCTCCGATGGCAATATAGGATTTATTTGTGATAAATGCAAGGAGACAGTCAGGCTGACGGAGAAGATTTCAGAGCTAGAGACACGCATCCAAACTTTAATTGAGGATAGTAAGGATAGTACTAGAGCTTTAGATACTATTTTGGATGCGCCTAGCATAGTGAACTCTGTACATGATTCGGTTCCGGCTGAAGTAGAGCCCACGCAGCAAGGCAGATGGGTGACCGTGAGAGATCGCTCTAGTCGCGGATTAAAAAAACACCCTTCCGTTCCGATTACCATAACAAATCGATTTGCCCCACTCAGTGAAACACCCACTGAGAATTCTGTTGATTGTGCCCTGGTAATTGGTGATTCGATCACACGGAACGTGAAAATAGAGACACCAGCCACCATAGTCACATGTTTGCCGGGAGCCAGAGCGCCTGACATCAAAGCAAATTTAAAAGTGCTGGCTAATGCTAATCGTAAATTCTCTAAGATCATTATTCATGTCGGCACTAATGATGTTCGACTCCGCCAGTCGGAGATCACCAAAATTAATATTAAAGAGGTGTGTAAACTCGCAAGTACGATGTCAGGCACTGTAATTTTCTCTGGCCCCCTTCCTGTTCGCAGGAGTGATGAGATAGTTAGCAGATTGGCCTCACTCAATGGTTGGTTGTCTAAGTGGTGTCCGTTGAATAATATAGAATTCATAGACAATTGGAAAAGTTTTTGGGGCAAGCCTGACCTGTTGAAAAGAGATGGTGTTCATCCCTCCTGGGATGGTGCTGCTCTTCTCTCTAGTAATATGGCACATAGTCTTAGAGCTAAAACATGACAATCTGGGGCTCAGGTCAGGAAGCAGACAGACTGGCTAAACCGACCGTCTGCTAGCGGCCTCGCGTCACCAAGGTCAGATAAATCCCATCACATAGAGCCTCTTTCACCTAGATATCATCATATAGAGACTGTGTCTGTTCCCCGAATTTGGAAATCCAAAAAACGTCAGGTAAAAAATTTAATTGATGTTCAACAAATAAAAAACAGATATAATACAGATGAACAAATGATAAAGCTTGGGTTGCTGAATATTCGATCCCTTACTTCAAAATCGCTCATAGTTAATGATATGATTTCAAGTTATAATCTAGATGTGCTGTGTTTGACAGAAACCTGGCTAAAACCAAACGATTACATTACTTTAAATGAGTCAACCCCACAAGATTACTGTTATAAACATGAACCTCGTCTAAAACGCAAAGGGGGAGGTGTTGCTGTAATTTATAGTAATATTTTCAAAACCACTAAGAAATCTATTTTTAAATATACTTCTTTTGAAGTGTTGGTGCTTAATGTAAAAATATATAGTGTAAACGATAAATCACGTTTGAGATTTCTGCTGGCTACTGTATACAGGCCACCAGGGCACCATAAAGATTTTATCAAAGAATTTGCGGACTTTCTATCAGAATTAGTATTGGCTAAGGATAAAGTACTAATTGTTGGTGATTTTAATATACATGTAGATAATGAAAAAGATGCATTGGGATTGGCACTTAAAGACATTGTAAACTCAATTGGAGTTAGACAACACGTGTCAGGACCCACTCATTGTCGTAATCATACTCTAGATCTAATATTATCACATGGAATAGATGTTGATGCCGTTGAAATTCTGCAGCAGAGCGATGACATCTCAGACCATTATCTAGTCTCATGTAAATTACATTTAGCCAAGGCTGCAAAGCCGACTCCGTGTTATAAATATGTTAGACCTATAACTTCTGCCACTAAAGATTGCTTTATCAATAATCTTCCTAATAAGTTTCATCATCTCAGCATCCCGGATAGCTTAGAAGAACTCGATATTGCAACAGAAACTTTTAACTCTCTCTTTTCCAGCACTTTAGACGCAGTTGCTCCGTTGCGCTTAAAGAAGATTAAAGAAAATAGTCCAACGCCGTGGTACAACGAGCACACTCAGGCCCTTAAGAGAGCAGCCAGAAAAATGGAGCGCAACTGGAAGAAAACAAAACTAGAGGTATTTCGGATTTCATGGAAAGAGAGCTCGATTGCTTACAGAGAGGCTTTAAAAGCTGCTAGATCTGCTTATTTTTCAACCCTATTAGAAGAAAATAAACATAATCCTAGGTATTTATTTGAAACAGTGGCTAAACTAACGAAAAAGAAAGCTTTAAGCACAGAAGTTTCCAAGCAACACAGCAGTAATGACTTTATGAACTTCTTCACTTATAAGATTGATAATATCAGGGACAAAATTATAACTATGCAACCGTCTACTACAGTATCGCATCAGGGAGTGCATTGTAGTCTCCCTGAGGAAAAATTGTTTTCATTTGTTGCTATAGGAGAGGAAGATTTCTGCAAACTCGTTAATTCATCTAAATCGACAACTTGTATGTTAGACCCTATACCGACTAAGCTACTGAAAGAGATGCTTCCAGAGATCATAGATCCTCTTCTTAATATCATTAATTCGTCTTTGTCTCTAGGATATGTACCAAAAACCTTTAAGCTGGCTATGATAAAACCGCTTGTTAAAAAACCGCAACTTGATCCTTCAGAATTAGTCAATTACAGGCCGATCTCAAATCTGCCTTTTCTGTCAAAGATATTAGAAAAAGCAGTATCCTCACAACTGTGTTCCTTTCTTGAAAGAAATGATATCTGCGAGGATTTTCAGTCAGGATTTAGACCGCACCATAGTAATGAGACAGCTCTCATTAGAGTTACAAATGATTTACTTTTATCATCCGATCGTGGTTGTATCTCTCTATTAGTGTTACTTGATCTTAGTGCTGCATTTGACACAATTGACCACAACATTCTTTTAAATAGACTGGAAAACTATGTTGGCATTAGTGGAATTGCACTAGCATGGTTTAAATCATACTTATCTGACCGTTAT